>JAQJVL010007363.1:0-24322 GCA_035578905.1 Stictocephala bisonia | reverse complement strand
TAATTTTCATTACACTAGCACTCACTTCATGACAGATGCTTCATTGAGAAACTCGATGCGCTCCCTGTCTGAAGCATTTTCATTGACAGTTTTGACTGCACATGGCATGACAGGATGGTTGGGAACAATGTCACGTGCTATTCCTTCCCACACCATTCCAAAGGACCCCTGTCCCAACTCTCTGACCAGTTCTATCTGACTTCTAGGCACTTCCCATTGGTCTGCTACATATACTAGAAAAACAAAAAATATTGTTAACAAACTTTTGAAAATTTAACATAATACTTCATACAAATGTACTTTTATGATTTATACAAAATTTTTTGTTCTTTCTGTATTAATTTTCACTAAGGGATTTTTACATCATCCCCTATCTAGTATGTACATTTAAATTATATTCAGAACCTATATTTAATTATAATTAAATAAATAGATGATTTGCTGTTTTATTTTCCTCTGTGTGTGTTTCATAAAACAGAGAGCCACAAAGTTTATTCATTCTTGTGAATTAACAACTCTACATTTATGACACAAAATAAGCTCCTCATTGTGTCTTCCATCTGGATAGACAACTCAGTTTCCACCAGGATATACAACTCCATTTCCATCTGGATAGACAACTCAGTTTCCACCAGGATATACAACTCCATTTCCATCTGGATAGACAACTCAGTTTCCACCTGGACATACAACTCTGTTTCCATCTGGATATACAACTCAGTTTCCATCTGCATATACAACTAGTTTTCATCTAAATATACAACTCTGTTTCCATCCGGATATAAAACTCAGTTTCAGGTAGCAGTAGAAATGTGATAACATAAGTGTTTGAAGGAAACTGTACATAGTCAAACGATTATATCACATAAAAAATTATAATATTTGGTTGATTTAATCGTCTAATTTTAGAATATATATACTGACTAACAGCATATAATTTTAGGAATGCATATATAATTGTACAAGTAGAAAAATAGCTCAATTTAAAATGTACCTGGATAGTTATAATTTTGACCCACTAGCTTGCCTACACATAAACAAGAATATTAATAAAAAAGGTAATAGAGCAGCATATCTGACAAAATGTTAAACTAGAGACAGACGCAATCACAGTAAAAAGTACAGAAATATAATGAAATATTTCAGAGCCACTGGCCACTTCTTCAGTCACAAGGCCACTGGAACTGGAAGTTCACAGCCACACTTGGAGTGGGTTGATGAGTTGTTACCAACTTTTATTTCAGTGTTAAGTGTGTCCAAGAAGAAGTAGGCAGTGGCTCTGAAATATTTGATTTTATTTCTGTTCTTATTGTTGTGATTGTGTCTGTCTTTACCAATTTGTCAGGTATGTTGCTCTCCTCTCCTTTCTTTACTAAAATCCTAGGACTAGTGCCCTAAAAATAACCTGTAAACACACGACTTCTGACGAGCTTAACAACTGTACTTGAACATCAAGACATTTACTATAGTTACAAAAATTATGTAATTAAAAAATATATAATCAATAGTTAATTGTTCATGAAAAAGAAAAAGTTAAGATTTGTGGTATTTAATATGTATTTTATCAGCTCGCTTCTAGGATGCTATGAATTTTCTTTATAGAATTTTTAATACTGACTAGGATAGTTACTTATGATTAACAAATTTAGCAAGAGTATGTCAATTTACAAATAATTCATACTGTTGTGTGTGGGAAGATTAAGCGTTTGGTGGCCCTTGGATAATTCCTTGACTCTTCTCTGGAAGCAATGTAATATTGAAACTTTAGTCTTTTTAGATTTTCGTAGCGAGTATTGTACCGTCCCCTTTCAGCAGTTCATACCAAAACCAAGTAAATTGTTCTCAAATTGTCTTGTTCTTCTAAGAGGCGCTCTTCTAGCGACAAGTCAGTAAATTCCTCTAAATTCAGAATATTGTAGTAGTAATACAAAAATAATTTTAAAAAATTAAATAACTATTAGTTATTTGGTTGTTTCACAGATTCCTGAGGCAGAATAATTCAAAATACATCATTAAAACTATTTCAGAATCATTCATAATACTTAAATGCAATAAATTATATCAGAACTTGATTTAATCAGAACTACTAAGAAGATGTAAAATTACTATTACTATTTCATACAGTAGTCCCTCTATAATCCGGCCCTGCGCCAGTCCGGCCCCTCCCCCCCAGTAATCCGGCCGGTTCTATCGTATTGATAAAAGAACCAGAACCAGTTCTGTTTCCAGAAAACCAAAGGGGGAGATAGCTTTCATATCAGGAATGTTTCAGGAGTGAAAAGTGCTGATAAACAGAACAATGAAACGACAAATTCTGATCAAAAGATAAACGAAATAACTTTTTCAGACCGTAAGATAAATAAAATAACTTCGTCAGAAAATATCTGCCCACAGTAGGCCTTTTCCTTATCAGTACTATCAGCACTTGAAAGAACAGATAACATTAGAATTCCAAATGCAGTAAAGAGGAAGATCTTCCTGAGCCCCACACTTGTTTATCCTGACCCTTTCTTATCACTTCCTGCCCGATAAAAACACCTGATGGCAACATTCCATTCTGTTCACAATTCAAATCTCATGAAAATGATTATGCTTCTAGTTTTATAGTGTATAATAATTGAAAGGTTTTTATAGTGAGGTAAATATATTAGAGTTTCTTTGTTTAGACATGTTATTAACAATGCAAAACATTGCATTAAAAAATGATAGGAAATATAATTGAAAAATACATTTTTATGATAATATTCTGTCAGCACAAGACAACTCTTAATAATGTTACTATTTTTTTATTTTTATCAATAGTTACATTTTATTTTAACTATTTTTTTCTTTTTTGCAAAGTTTTAAAGGATTAATGTTTTCAATTGTTGTAAGCTTTTAACTTGTTTTTTATTCATATGCAACAGTGTTATGTAACACGTTTCAACTGGTGTACCACACTTTTCTTACTTTGAAACTATTGTACATCTTTATTGTAAAAATTTACTTTTTTAGTTACAATATAGATTCTATTATGTAATTTAATCATGTTTTACAATTGAACTCCAGTAATCCGGCTTTTTCACTAATCCAACACATACCTGGTCTGAATTGTGTCGGATTAATGAGGGACTACTGTATATCAAAAGTTAATTTTTATTTTCCTCCATTATTTGAGTAAATAAAGTGTTATGTTTTATATTTTAAATAATGTACTTTAACAAGAAGAAAGTTTAAATTTTTATTTTCTGAAATTATATAATTTTATTTGATTTTCAATTAAATTTTATTAATGACGATCAAGATATTTTGGAAGATTTTTATTTACTCCTGTTTTTTGAGTAATTAAAGATAAACAAAAAGAACTTGTAGCAATTCTTTTTCTTTTTTTTTTTTTTTGAGAATACCTTAAGCCCTACAAAAATACCATAAGGATGTCATGAGTAGACTGGAAGATAATTTCTTTCTTTCTCCTTTCTTATCATATATTATTTGAGAAAAACTAACGTGAGGCTAGATTAGAAAATGGATAACATTTCAAGGTTTGTTTTGTTTTCCATTCTTGAACAAATAATTCTTATCCAAGTTAAGACATCACAAACCTGTGCTGACATATTCGGGGTTTACAGAGGCAATAAGTCGGGTAGCTGCTAGCTCGGAGTTGGTCTGCTTCTTGTAGTAAATTAGAGCCCCAAACACCACAACGACCAGCAAGGCCACACTGATGATGGTAATCACCAGGAGCTGGAGGATAGACACACTCTGCTGCTCCTGAAATACACATGCTTATAACCTTGATGCATTTATTTATATAGTGTTCTAAGTATGATATGTCTCTGTAGAGGGTATTAAGAAATGTTTAGTTTTGCACATGTGTTTAGTGATGCAAGAGGAACTTCAAGAGTTGTTTACTTACAAGCAGGTTTGTTGAAAAGATTACTATGTAGTAGTATTTGCTGGCATGGCGACCAAGTAGCTTGACAATTCATAGGCCTGAACTGGCGAGTGAAGTAATATTTTAAAAAATAAATAAAAAGTATTAGAATGTCACAATTAGAAGTTTCAATGACCTAATGACCTCCCTTATAGGCTAGTGTACAAAGAACTACATCCCAGAGAACTGCTGTGCCATGGCATGACATCTCGGAGATGAAATAAAATTTTTAATTTTTAAATACTGTATATATGTTTCATTTAGGAATTTGACTTAATTTATAATTTTGGGAGAGGAGAACTAGCAAGGCTACACTGAAGATAGTGATCACCAAGAGCTGGAGAATAGACAAATTCTGCTGCTCCTGAAATCACAAATGCTTGTAACGTTAATGCATGTTCTTACATGGTGTACTCAGATTTTGGTTAGTATTGAGACGAGATTTCTTTAACTGTTATACTATTCAGGTTTAATTAATAACTGTACCTGAAGACAATTTGTACAGTTCTATATTGCAAAGATAGATTTAAATGAACTCATTTTGCCTCTGACTTACCTTAATGTAGAAATTGACGCTGTCTGTATATTCCCCATAGCCAGCCAGAGACGTAGCTCTCAATCGCACACTGTAATTGCCTGGACTCAGGTTCTTCAGAATGTAGGCTTTGCTCATATTTTGATACTGCCGTCGAGTAATGCACTCTACTGTAGGCTTATACTGAAAATTAACACACAGAAATTGTATTCACAGTGTGTCATTATAATTGTATATAAAACTCAAGAGCTTTTGCTGGCCATTAAAAATAATTACTAGGGACTAGATAAATTAAAACATTGATAACTTAAAATAGATCACAAAATGACTAACATACTGGATAAATGTTGTCAACACATTTTACACTATTATCAATGTGTCACACTAGTAATATGATTATAAAATATGAAAGTCTAACTGTGCAAATCTATTTTAAAAAGGTATATGAATCTATTAAATTTTATCTTAAACTTAGGCTTAAGCGGCCGGTGTCATAACTAGAATCTACAGTTTCCGGTGACAACCGTGTCAAGGTACTATCTACAATATTTACATGATGACCAGACGTTTCGCCCATACTGTGATGTGGCATCCTCAGTGGTCTCAGAGAAACCACTGAGGATGCCACATCACAGTATGGGCGAAACGTCTGGTCATCTTGTAAATATTGTAGATAGTACCTTGACACGGTTGTCACCGGAAACTGTAGATTCTAGCTATTACATTTTACTTTATTTAAGTGTTTAACTTGATCAAAATGATCAATAAATCTCATATTATTCAAATACTTTAACTCATGAATTTTTTCTCTTTTTTCACTGTATTAAATACACTACTTTCCAAAGTCAATCAGCCAATAACATCACTTTTAGTGTTGATGACTTATCTTGAAAATACATGATTTACTTGTCTGAAAGTTCAAGGCATTTGCATTCAACTTTCAAGGTTGAATTAAATTCATAAATTTAATACTTAACCCTTGAACATGGTTTTTTCTCCATACATACTTTATTTGCATCAGTAATTAAGGTTTCTAATTTATTAAATAAAATTGCCCCTTATGTTAACCATAAGTAGTATAAAAGCCCAGGAGCAAGGCTCACTTTTACCTTTGGGCCCAAGATGGCGGCACAGTGGTACCAACCCTCCCCCCTCCCCCCTCAAATTCCCAAATTTCCCACACATTTCCCCCAAATTACCCAATTTCCCTCACATTACCCACATTTCCCCCCAAATTACCCTCACATTTCCCTCAAATTCCCAAATTTCCCACACATTACCCACATTTCCCTCACATTACCCACATTTCCCCCCAAATTACCCTCACATTTCCTCCAAATTACCCAATTTCCCTCACATTACCCACATTTCCCCCCAAATTCCCTTGTTATACTATATAAGATACACTTTTTTTGTCCAATATGGCGTCTTTCCCTCCCACAACAACTCACACCCCGTGGGAAAATTCCCTCCCCAAAATTCCCTTATCCAAGATGGCGGACTATACACTATAATAAATGTAAAAAGATGACAACCAGATCCAATATGGCAGTCTTTCCCTTCGTGTACTTCCGGCGACCGTCGGCTACCTTCGTACGCTATTCACGCGTCGTCTGCTGGTCGGGCGCGCATGCACGTTGTTACTCTGTGGATTATTTCATATATACACTATAATAAATGAATTATGGCTGACGTGATCGCAGCGCCCCTAGCGGAAACGTCGATCGGAGCGGACCTGGCGGCATCAGCTGTGCGCGGGTGACGCATGCGCAGGGAATTGCTACTCTGTGGCAATATACACCATAACAAACGCAATATGGCCAGGCTTTATCGCTGTTATCACATCACTTGACCTCTAAGGTTAGCATATGGTTGATATGCACGTGAAGCGTCCATGCTGTGCTGATTAATGTAACACTGACCTCAAAGGTCAAGTGTTATCACATCTGCTTCCGTTATCACACAGGATGACGTAATCAGAGTTTCATGTCTGAATCTACACAGGATTACGTAATCGGATTTTCATGTCTGAACAGGCGCGTGACCTAATTGCCCCCTACCTCATCCATCCCTATATAAACGACCAACACAATCAATCTTTCTCACTTCTGCTCTTGCGCTTGTACTGATCAGACGTGTCTTCACTTTGCTCTTACTCGATATTAAATACAATTATTCTCATCATAAATACTTTATTCTTTGTTCTCTGTACGGTATTTCAAAGTAAAAATCAATAATTTGTGCCCTTTGTTTTACTTTAATTTAATAATTAACTTTTAATCAATTTAAAGTAAATTTAATTGCCAAAGATGGAATCCTTTGCCATTAATGATAACCTAGTCACCATTTCCCGTCAATTTGACACTTCCGACCCTGATCTCCTTAACGTACTTACTAGTCATAAAAATAAAATCATGGTCGAAATAAATAAACACCTAAACAGGCTCGGGGGAGTAAAATGGTACATCGCAGTCCAAATTAAATTTTCCAAAATTGTTAACAACGAAGAAATCTCAACAACACCCTTCTTTCACGGCAAAACTCGTCCCTTGCTACCTTCCGATTCTCTAGATGTACAATACTCTGAAGCTACAGACAAAATTTTAGAAAGCGTGGCTAAGTGGGTAAGTCAAGGTAGTGGGTGGGTAATAGAAAATGTTTTACGACTCGATTTGTTTATTGTTAAATTTCAACCTTTGTACGCCTCTTCTTTCATACCCACCCCGAAAAAAATTTCTCACCCTACTAAGGGAATTGTAAATATTAAAAATGACGATCAAAAATGTTTCCTATACTCTGTACTTGCCCAATTGTACCCCGATAAACATAGGCGAGTAAGTTATTACAAAAAACTTGAAAATAAATTAAACATGTCTGGGATTAGCTATCCTGTCAAAATTACCGATTTAGATAAATTTGAAAAATTGAACCCTGCTTTATCTGTAAATGTCTTTGGATTTGAAAAAGACGAAATTTATCCTTTACGTATAACCAAAGAAAAATTTAGAGCTCACCATGTAAACTTGTTACTACTGACTACTGACACCACCTCCCACTACTGTCTGATTACAAACATGTCCCGACTTTTAACCCACTTGACTAAACACGACGGTGTTAGGTTCTACTGTGACTACTGCCTACACAGATTTTCTAACCAAGACTTACTTACTAACCACTTACCTTTGTGTTCACCACACGGTGCACAAAAGACTAGACTTCCAACTGATGACGAAAAATACATGTCCTTTACAAACTACACACTAACACACAAAGTCCCTTTTACCATCTATTGTGACTTCGAGTCCTTTGTTGTTCCAATCGACACAGCACTGAACGACCCTACTACTTCACACACTACCAACACTGCCCACCACATCCCCTCTGGTTTTTGCTATGTAATCATTGACAGTAATGGCAAACCAGTAAAACAACCTAAAGTCTATAGCGGCCCCGACGTTGTAGATACTTTTCTAAATTGTTTGATTGCAGAGTCTGAGGAACTCTTACCAATTATTAAAAAGAATATTCCAATTAAAATGTCTCCGCAAGACAAAATTATCTTCCAAAATGCTACCACCTGTCACCTTTGTCAAAAACCTGTACACGGAGAGAAAGTGGCCAATCATAATCACCTAACAGGGCAGTTCTTGGGACCCGCCCACAATTCATGTAATCTAAATTATAAAGTTCCCGATCACATTCCTGTATTTTTCCATAACCTCAGAGGTTATGACTGCCACCACTTGATCCAAGGGTTAGGTAAATTCAAAAAAGAAAAACTGTCATGTATCGCTACAACCAGTGAGCGGTACATTTCAGTCACCCTTGAATCTTTACGATTTTTGGACTCACTACAATTCCTTAACGCTTCTTTGGACACACTCATGTCCAACTTAGTTTCTGACGGGCCATCAAAATTCAAAATTTTAGGGCAGTGTATGACCAACACAGACTTACTACTACGCAAAGGCGTCTTTCCCTACACTTACATGACAGACGAATCAAAATTTAACGATACTGAACTGCCTCCCAAAGAGGCGTTCTACAACGACTTAACCAAAACACCTATCACTGACGAAGACTACACACACGCACAGACTGTGTGGTCAACCTTTAACATGACCACTTTGAAACAATATCACGACTTGTACATACTAACTGACGTGTTATTACTTGCAGACGTCTTTGAAAATTTTAGGACGACCAGTATGACTTACTACGGTATTGACCCGTGTAACGTCTACTCTGCCCCCGGACTGGCATGGAATTCCATGTTAAAAATGACAGACGTACATCTTGAACTACTTACTGACATAGACCAACACCTGTTTGTCGAGTCTGGGATCCGGGGCGGTGTCTCCATGATACCTAACCGGTACGCCCAGGCCAACAATCCTTACTTACCACACTTTGACAAGACAAAACCCACTAATTACCTACTTTACCTAGACTGTTACAATTTGTACGGGACCAGTATGTCCGATAGACTCCCAGAGTCTGATTTCAAATGGATCGACCCACAGGACATTGACATTACAAAAGTACCCGACGACTCTGACACCGGTTACATTTTAGAAGTGGACCTACACTACCCTGACAACTTACACGACTTACACTCAGACTTCCCACTAGCCCCCGAACGAAAAATGGTGACATATGACATGCTATCGACATACTGTAGGGACTTGCTAGACGAACTCGACTATAAACCCCCCAAAACTGAAAAACTACTAACTACACTGTGTGACAAAACCAAGTACGTTGTACACTACAAGACTCTAAAACTTTACTTACAACTTGGACTTGTACTGACCAAAATTCACAGAGCTCTAAGTTTTAAACAGCCTGGTTAGCCCCATTTATTAATTTTAATACAGAGAAAAGAAAATGTGCCAAAAATAACTTTGAAAAAGATTTTTTTTAAATTAATGAACAACGCTACGTACGTGAAATCATTGGAAAATGTTAGGTCGCGTATTGATTTTAAACTAGTAAATAAAGAAAAACAATTGGTTAAATGGACAGCTAGTCCCAGACTTAAAACATTTTTCGCTTACAATAAAGATATCGCGGGATTGGCTTTAAAAAAACAAACGATTTTCCTAAACAGACCCATTTATGTTGGATTTACAGTATTGGAAATTTCAAAATTAATAATGTACAGCTTTCACTACAACTGGGCAATTACAAAGTATGGGAAAAACATAAAACTTTGTATGACTCACACAGACTCACTATTCTACAACGTATATACTCCCGACGTTTACACAGATATGAAAAATGAATTACACCTTTTCGATACGTCTGACTATCCACCTAGCCACCCATGCTACAGTGTAGAAAACAAAAAAGTGTTAGGAAAATTTAAAGATGAACTAAACTCAAATCCGGCTAGGGAAATAATTGGCTTGAGAGCGAAATGCTACTCCGTTCTAAATTCAGATCTAGAGGAAAAGAAGGTAGCCAAAGGTGTCCCCCGAGTCGCGATAAAAAAACAATTAAAACACGAAATGTACAAGGACTGTCTTTTAAATCATTCGTTAAAAACGACATCCGCTCTAAACATTCGTAGTGAAAAACATAAAATTTACACACAACACATTTCAAAATTATCACTTTCCCCCTTTGACGACAAACGCTACATTTTGGAAAACGGCATAGATACTTTGGCCTACGGTCACCATTTAATTAACAAAAAACGAGCTTTAGAACACGACCATGATTACCCAACTAAAAAACCAAAACTAAAATAAAAACGTACCTTACAAAAGCAAACTCATCTTGACGTAAGTCGTTTTAGCTCTACTCCATCCACTCCATGACTGTCCACCACTCCCTCCCCACGACATCCATCCTTATCACACTAATGGCATCGATCCCACTACATCGGAACTTTGTAAAACCTTTAACAACCTTTTCAAAATTAATCAATTAATCCTTCCAAAATCAATTCAACAATACTCTCCAAACTGTAGGTTTATTAATGACCTACCTTTAATTCAATTTGCAATTTGAAATAATTAGCTGAATTTTACAACTAACAGTGCCTGTACCTTTCGAGCAACTGTATGAATGTGGCTCTGGGGCGTAAAAACCCGTATCCAAAAGCGAATGTGGCTCTGGGGCGTAAAAACCCGTATCCAAAAGCGAATGTGGCTCTGGGGCGTAAAAACCCGTATCCAAAAGCGAATGTGGCTCTGGGGCGTAAAAACCCGTATCCAAAAGCGAATGTGTGTTGCTCGTTAGGTAAGTAAGGCTTTACAATTGGCAGGGAGGCAGTAAACTTTATTTCTATTATTTTTATGGTCGACTGCCACCGTATAGAGCGAGGTTGGGGCTCTATACACCAAAAAAATCCAAATAAATTGTTAAACATTACTTGAATCCTTCCATTCTTCCACTATGAGTGTAAGAGAGCAGATAGCAAGGGAGCTACATGCTCCAGTTAGAAAAAAATTCCCTACTAGACCTGTAGAAGTTACGGGAATACAAGACTTGTTCCAAGCTGACTTGGTCGAAATGATACCATACTCAAAGTTTAACAAGGGCTACAAGTACATTCTCACAGTAATCAACTGCTTTACCAAATACGCTTACGCAATACCAGTCAAGGACAAGTCTGGACAGGAAATCGTTAAAGCCATAATACCCGTATTAAAGTCCAATAAAATGAAACTTTTACAAACAGATGCGGGTAAAGAATTCTACAACGTAGGATTCACAAAGCTAATGAAAAAATATGGTATAAACCATTACTCGAGCTACAGTGATAAGAAGGTGTCCATCGTAGAGCGGTTCAACCGTAGCCTTAAATCATTAATGTGGCGAAAGTTCACGGAGCAAGGTAAGTATCAATGGGTCAAGATACTACCTTTTTTGTTGGAAGAATACAACACAAGAAAACATAAAACTATTGGCATGGCTCCAAGTCATGTGAACAAAAGAAATGAAAACATAGTCAAAAAAACATTAATAAAAATAGACAAAAATACAAGAAAGTGGATAAAAAGGTCCGTTTTAAAGTAGGCGACAAGGTGAGGATAAGTAAGTATAAAAAAGTCTTTGACAAAGGATACCTACCCAACTGGACTAACGCGATATTTACTGTGTACAAAGTCCAAACTACTATTCCTACAACCTACCTCCTCAAAGACCATACTGGTGACGTCATCAAAGGAAGTTTCTACGAAAAAGAGCTACAAAAATCCAAAACAGATGATGTATACCTGGTTGAAAAAGTACTTAGAAAAAAAGGAAACAAAGTATTAGTTAAATGGGCAGGATACGACGGTAAACACAATACATGGGTGAACAAGAAAGACTTGGTATAAATAAAGGCTTCCCTTACACTTTCATTCATAACTCAACAATGCGTGTTATTGAACAGGACACAAAGCTACCTGTCGAAAACTTTGACATGTACACTATACGCACAGGTAGTGACATTAAACACGGACCATTATTTCCATCCACCATAAGGTGCATAGTGGCTGGACCGAGTAATTGTGGTAAAACAAACGTTGTTTTCAACATGTTGTTCGATCCAAACGGATTAAGGTTCGAAAATGTTTACATTTTCTCAAAGTCCCTACATCAACCCAAGTATCAATTTTTAAAAAGTGTTTTACCCGAGGAAATTGGATACTTTATATTTGATGAAAATACTAAAGTCTTACCGCCTAAAGAAGCTAAAAATAACTCCATTATGATATTTGACGACATTGCGTGTGAAAAACATGATAATATACGCAACTACTTTACCATGGGCCGACATAATAACATTGATTGCTTTTATATAGGACAAACCTACAGTAGGATACCTAAACAGTTGGTGAGAGATAATACAAACTTGATTATTTTATTCAAACAGGACGAAACAAATCTCAAACATGTTTACAATGATCATGTAAATTCGGACATGACTTTTGAAAAGTTTAGAGAAATGTGCGCTTTAGCTTGGAAAGATAAGTACAGTTTTTTCTGTATTAGTAAGGACTGTGAATTGGATAAAGGGAGATACAGAGTTAGCTTTGACAATTTTCTAGTCTCGTAATATAAATACGACCTACTTTAATTTTCAACAACAGTTAGCGACAAGCCTCTGTGTGATCCACAACTAGAACAAACTCTTTTTCATTTATAAACATGTCGCAAAACAGTAAACATCAAACTCTTACGAGAAGAATTATACAGCTGCAAGATGCTGTCCGCCGCAAGTATCGTGCTTTCAAGTTGGGTAACATGTATACCGAACAAACATTAGAAAAACAGTACAAACCAATTTTAACTGAACTTAGAAACAGAACGGATATAAAAAATGAACCAAAGGAGGAGCCTATGGACCTCAGTGTGGATGAGCAGGATAATTTTAAGCCAGATTATATGTCAACACCTAAAGGACCATCGTGGAACACACAAGTGTTTGAAACCTCATCTCCCCCCCCCACCCTCAGTTAGTCAATTGATGCAAAGCCCCGCAAAGTTTCACGAGGCGTCACAGTACGTTTTAGAGACATTTAACGCACCCATAACACAAAAATACATGTTAAAACTTTGAAAAGACGAAGCCGGTGTTAAGAATAAAATGGACAACATATACGGACCACATATAGACGGTGATAAATTAATGGTGGGTAATCAACTGCTTACATTTGACAACGAAGGAAACATTCACTTGAACAATGTACAGTACCGAGGAACCAAAGGTCTTTACGAATTATTATTTAAAAGGCAACCCGATGAAAAGGTATACACACAAGATGATTTGGACGCTTATAAAGATGTAATGATAAAAACGAATGTGCATAAAAAAGGTTATTTACCTCATAATCACATTAACCGACCGACAAAGTCCATAAAATATAAAAACATAATTTCCGTATTATTCCCCAAACAAATGTACGTAAAGGGCTAAAAGACTTTGGATCACGTGACATTTCCTATTGGGACTATCCAAACGAATTATGTGATAGATTAAAACTTATTATAGCTTCGACAGAGGCCGGAAATGGCAACCATAGGAACGAAATTCAAAACATAATCGAGGAATTAAAAGAAGCTAAAATTATTTCAGGAGCTGGTAATAGCCGATACAAAGCATTAATCGCTTATGTGTAAACATGGATACTTATTTTGATTTGTGTATATAAAGTATTTTCATACGTATATTTTCATCAGTTAGATTATGTCTGTGGACAAGTTTGGACGTGTCTTGCCCTCAGAGGGCAATGTAAGTGGCAAAGGACCACAGGGCGAAGGTTTTAAACTAACACCTGAAGGAAACTATGATATTGAAAATAAACGAATGGTTAACGTCGGTGTGCCCGTGGCAGACAACGATGTTGTTACGAGAACATACTTTGAGGCTAACACAATGCTAAACTTACAAAACAGCTATTCTGCACGTAACAAAAGAATAGAAAATTTAGCATCACCAAAGGAGCTCGGAGATGCCGTGAATTTAAAAACTATAGGCGAACAATGTGTACTGTACCAACAAAAAACAGTCAACGTAGGAGATAGGCTTATAACAAGGGTAAAGGACCCTACAGGTCCGAATCATGTGGCGACCAAACGTTACATAGATGCTGCCGTTCCTGTTAAAACTAGTAGTTATTGGACTAGGACTAGGAGTTTTGAAAAGCGACGTTTAGTTTCTGTAGCTGACCCACATGATAATCAAGATGCTGTAACCAAGTCATATCTACTGGCAAACTGTCCAAAGAAACGCAAGGACGACTGGGACTTTGATAATATGGGAATTAAATCTGTTAGAGATGCGAAAGAAATGGACGAGGCTGTAAACCTAAAAGTGTTAACCGAAGCAAAATCGCATATTTTGGAAATATTAGGTCAACAAACAACAACTATAGGTTCAGTGCTGACATCACTTAAAGATACGGTTAGTGCACTGGAGGGGCGGATTTATGAAAACAACGTTAAATCTGAAAAACAACTTAGAAAATTCGGTCAGGTACTTTTTTCCCATATTCATGGTGCTAAAGGGCAGAGTACAGAAACACTGACCGCCGATAACTACATAAACTGGACTGAAATTTTCGGTGAACAAGGTGAGGGGTAATATAAAGTGAAATATAGCTAAGTCCCTTCATTCTTCAACTAACCTTCGTAAGAGACACACATAATGAAGAAGAAATCGTCACGTCGCGGAAGAGGACTTGTATCTAGTGCACTCGAAGGAATTGGTAGTTTAGCTGGAACAGCCTTAAACAGGGGTATTGATCTACTGCCAGTGGAACTTCACCTGCCAGGATACAGGTACTGTGGGGGTGGCACCAAGTTAAAGAAGAGATTAGCTCGTGGTGATCAGGGAATAAACGGTCTGGACGAAGCCTGCAAGGCCCACGACATAGCCTACTCACAGTATTCAGACACAGCGCGGAGAGCGCAAGCTGACAGAGACTTGGCCGAACGAGCTTGGAAAAGGTTTAAGGCATCAGATTCGTCTGTGGGTGAGAAAGCCGCAGCTTGGGTAGTTACAACAGCCATGAAGGCGAAAGCAAAGTTGGGTGATTCTCATAAGAGAAAGAAGGGTGAGGGCTTGTATCTAAGACCCTGGGTGGGTCGAGGTGTTAAGAATGCACCTAAAAACAAGAAGAAATGCACTTGTAAGAAGAAAAAAAAAACTTCAAATTAGTCTACGTTCCCGGACATGCCCTATCAAACCACGAACTTGTTACCTACGCTAAAAAATTAAACATTCCACACTTTCGAGGTGTTTACATGAGGGACATACTTCCGAATAAACCTAGATTGAACGAAAGCGCAATTATTAATTTGGACAGTATACAGGGGGAAGGAACACATTGGGTTTGTTATAAAAAGCTAGGTAACGAGGTTTTGTACTATGACAGTTTTGGTAACTTGCGTCCTCCTATGGAATTGATTATGTATTGGGGTCCCAGTGTTAATATAAAGTATAACAATGAAAGACAACAGGATTTTGACTCAGTACTTTGCGGGCACTTGTGTTTAGAGTTCCTCGTTGATAATGTTTTGCCTTAGTGGACAGAGTTCAACGCTAAGTTGTGACATATTTCCTTCGATCGATTTATCGATAGGTGATTGGGAAATTGGTTTGATCGATCTCACAACGTACAACTCAATACCGAATGTAGAAGAAAATGTGAACGACACATTCCACTACGGGGACACTGTAATGAAAATTCCGACTAGCTCCTACGAGATTAGCGATTTAGAGAATTACATTAACAATAACATAAAAACTGGTGTAAAATTCAGTTTAAAACCAAACAATAGTACTTTGAAAGTCGAAATTAATTGTAGCGAGCCCATTCACTTTGAAACAGGAAACAGCCTGGCTACCTTGCTCGGTTTTAATAAAACTGTATACGAAGCCAATAAAACTCACATGTCTGAGAATGAGTTAACATTAACTCAGTAAATGTCGTTCGAGTTACATGTAACGTGACAAGAGGCTCGTATCAGAACGGTCAGGAAAGCCATATAATACACGAATTTTATCCGTCAGTTCCACCTGGCTACAAAATAATTGAAACGCCTCATAACGTGATATATTTACCTGTGAGTGTGCAAGCTTTGAATTACATTACTTGTGAGCTGAGAGATCAACAAGGGAAGTTGATAAACTTTAGAAACGAAACAATTTCGTTACGCTTACACTTAAGACGAAGCAATGGGATTAGTATTTAGGGAAACAACTGTGCCGAAACAGGTCATTAGACCTAAAACACTCTAGGTGTTAACATCAAGCAATACAAAGCTTTTAAGGTCCTTAGGATTTAAAATAAAAGTAAAAAATGTTGGAAATTGAGGGAGAAGTCGAATACAGCGATGTTATTACAAGCTGTGAGTATCACACACACAAACCGTACGCCTCTTCAACTTTCAAAAACAATGATGAAATACGTATCGCCGTCAGTCAACAGGACATTATTACTGTCCCGTTTGAAAGTTCTCTACATATTTCTGGTAAAATTACAGCCAAAAAGGTTGGTGGTGTAGGCGCAGACGTGTCTCTGATTAATAACGCTATGGCGTACTTGTTTGAAGATATTAGATATGAAATTTCTGGTATAACAGTGGACCGTACTAAAAACTTGGGTGTTGTATCAACTATTAAAAGTTTACTGTCACTTAGACAGAATGAAACAAATGCATTGGAAAATGCTTGTTGGTTCGGTCCAGAGTCATCAAAAAAAACAACTGAGTTTACTTTTGCCGTTCCATTAAAATTACTCTTTGGTTTCATGGAAGATTACAGGAAAATTATTGTAAATATAAAACAAGAATTGATTCTGCTGCGGTCAGCCAACAACACGGATGTGATGTTATCAGAGGATGCGCTATCACACACTCTGGAAATAACCGACTTGTACTGGCGTGTGCCACACTTGACTGTTTCCGATAGTTACAAAGAAAAACTTTTAAGACTCGTTAATAAAGACACACCGATTCATCTTCCCTTTAGGTCGTGGGAGTGTCACGAATATCCCACGCTCCCACAAACAAAGAGACATAATTGGACTGTAAAAACGTCATCACAGATAGAGAAACCCCGCTATGTGATATTAGTGTTTCAAACTGATAGGAAAAATAACATAAAAATGAACATGTCAGGTTTTGACCATTGTGATTTAATGGATATCAAGTTATACCTCAATTCAAGTTACTATCCCTACGACAATATCCGAGGTGATTGGAGTTTATTCTATGAAATGTACGCCAAATTTCAGTCTTCATACTACGGTGTTTCCAATTCACCTATCATGGACTTGGATACTTTTAAATCGAAATGTCCAATCTTTGTAATTTACTGCTCCAAGCAGAATGATTTAATCAAGTCTGGACCTATCGATGTACGCATCGAATTTGAATTTAAAAATAATGTACCGGACAAGACTACAGCTTACTGTTTAATAATTCACAATGCACATTTAATGTACAATCTTTTAACAAGTACAGTAAGAACGGTTATGTAATAAAAGGGGGAGGGGGAATAATATTTAATAATCAAACTAAATTAATTTATTCAGTTGAGAGGATGGAGCCGTCAAGACAAAACCCACAGTAGTCATGTCGACACCGGCTGTGGTGGAGTTTCATGGGTTCAAAGACAATCGCAATAGATTTATCGTTAAAGAATTTGTCGTTGTGGGTCCTTTTGTAAATGTAAATATAGTTTTCAAGTCTCCTTATCCTGAAAGTAAGTTGAATAGTGCTGCTCGGAAAGCTAACAATTGGTGTGAGCGTAAGTTTCACAAAATACTTTGGGAGGAGGGATGTGTACCTTTTAACTTCAAACTAGTTCGTAGCTTACTAAAACCTTTTGATATAGTCTATACGAAAGGGTTGGAGAAAAAGTTATTTCTTTCCAAATTTCACGGGAATGTTCAGGAACTCGACGAGTCTTGGACAGTTCCCAACATGTATACGTTTTTACCTTGTTGTTTACCGCAACATGCTAGTGATGGCAAGTGCGCCTTAGTAAGTGCTCAGTTTTACTACAAAAAGTTGGATAAAAATTGTTACTATCGTATCCATAGCTCTGTGTGAATGTGCGTCCTATGGCTGGCCTAAACTCCATAAGTCCAGGACATGAACTGTCGAGGTGAGGGCGGCCCAAATTCAATAAAAAATTGCCCGACTGTTCTCTAAGGCAGCCGTAAAACGCGTAAGACCTGAGGCGGTCCTGCAGCTTGGGGCTGGGCTAATCCCCATAAGACCTCAAGTCGCAGATGCATCTAGTATGCAATGGGCCCTCGTACAGTTTGCTTGAATGTTACACTCTATGGCTGGCCTAAACTCTGTAAGTCCAGGGTGTGAGTAAGGGATATTTTAGTAACAAGAAAAATAAAAGCCCTTTGTAAGTTTGTGCGTCACATTGAAAGGCTTCTCCAAGTAAAGTGGCGGCTAGACTTATAGGGGATCCAAAAAAAGTATAACAAAAACACACAAAAATAATACTGGGAGGTAGCAATTTTGTTATGGAGTGGCTACCACCGTAGCTTGCGATGGTTGGGGCAAGTTACATTAAAGTAAGTGAGACTAGGCCTACTGGGGAAACTCACTATAATAAAAAACGCGCCGAGACCCTACCTCTTGGGTGGTGTGGAAACTGGATCAGAGCACACGCTAGGACAGTAGTTACAAGTTTTGTCACCAGGGGTGCATTTGCACAGAGTAGCAAGTCCATGCGCATGCGTCACCCGCGCACGGAGCCAGGTCCGCTCCGATCGACGTTGCCGCTAGGGGCGCTGCGATCACGTCAGCCATAATTCATTTATTATAGTGTATATATGAAATAATCCACAGAGTAACAACGCGCATGCGCGCCCGACCAGCAGACGACGAGTGAATAGCGTACGAAGGTAGCCGACGGTCGCCGGAAGTACACGAAGGGAAAGACCGCCATATTGGATCCGGTTGTCATCTTTTTACATTTATTATAGTGTATAGTCCGCCATATTGGATGAGGGAATTTTTGGAGGGAATTTTCCCACAGGGTGTGAGTTGGCGCGGGAGGGAAAGACGCCATATTGGACAAAAAGTGTATTTTATATAGTATAACATGGAAAAAGTTAGGTTAAGAGTGTATTTTATATAGTATAACAAGGTTAACAGTGAATTTCAAATAGTATGATGTGGGAATTTGGAGGGAAATTTGGGAATTTGAGGGAAATTTGAGGTTAGGAAAAGTGAGGTTAGGAAATTTGGCGGGCACCGCCATCTTGGAAAAGTCACGTGACCGCTCTCGACCAATCAGAGGCCATAAAAGTGGGTCTAAAACTGTCCTTTCTTATCTACTACCATATATATTGTATTATGTATTTTTAGCATCCTGATGCTTTTTTCAACACAATATACATATATATATATTGTGTTAAAAAAACATCAGGATGCTAAAAATACATAATACAATATTTTATGAATATAGCAATTATTTTTTAATGTAGCTAATATGGTATCTAATTATAAAAGCTAGTAACAGTATGATCTATGTTGAAGCGCTCTTCAAGACAAAGGTCTCTTCACATTATGCACACACACCAATAAATTGTGTCCCTTCTTTTACTTTTAATGCAAACTGCACATCTCAGATTCCATAAATATACAAATTTTAGCAATAGTTCTTATCACTAAGTGCTTGTTGACAATAAGTACATGTCAACAGACGTACTGAGAACGTCAGAGTGCGAGTTCAATAGATTTCCCGGTCAGTAAGGTCCATTGGGAGATTAAATTCATTTTCAAACCTGTAATTATGCATATTTCTTTAGGCTAGTAAACAATAATGCCTTTACTATAGATAAGCAGCTTAGATTGCAACCTAGTGAAAGCACTGAGTGATGGAAATGAGAGAGAACTACTCTTCCCCATTGTGTCGTTTCATTTAATCATTGTTATAGAAACTAGGCAGATAGTGCACCATGAGCTAGATGTGCGGTAGAAAGCCTTGCCCATTACTTTAACAGTAGCAGAGGCCATTGGATGGTTTTAACAACACTGAATCAAGCTTAGAACGAAAGAACTAAATCTTTTTTTGTATTTAAATAACAATTTATAATAACATAACACAATGATTAATAATATAAACAGTAAAAAAAACTTCAGCAAAATAATGTTGCGGAAGTTAAGCACAGACAGGAGTTTGAAGGCAGATGTTAGTCATGTCTGTGATCCATGGCGGCAGAGGGATAGTTCATTTTCCCTCTACTGCTCAAACTCATATTTACACTAAATATGATACACAGGTCACAATCTGTCTGGCGTAATTATACTTGCTTTTACTCTCACTTTAACTAAAAACAGTTGACATATTTCCAATTTAGTTAATTTTGACACTCACATTTTCAATGTCGATGCGGCGATACTCAATCTGGTATGTGACGATAAGTCCGTTGGGTGTCAGAGGCTCATCCCATTTAAGCAAAACATCCCCACTGTGGTTGGACACATCCATTACATGCACGTTGAGAAACTTGACATTGTCTGCAGTCTCTGAACAAACATGAATTTTTGTCAGACTTAAAGATCAATAATCAATAACAATATTCACAAGCTTTAACTGATGCCAAAAATAAACACATTAAATTCTTAATATGTGACAGCCATTTAGTATAAAAGACAGTAACTCCCCACAACTTGGGTTTTAAAAATGAAAATAAAAATTAAAGGACAGCTAATTCAACCTTCTAAAGTCAGCTTTGGAACAAGTACAAGGGGTTGCTTGCAAAACTAAATTTATCAGATGTGGCTTTAGTTTAGTATAATATAAAAAAATCAACAAGCAAAATGCTAGTAATATTTTATTAATCTATATTATGTTTAAAAAAAGTGTTCATATACTTTCACAACTTTTTTATAATACTACTAGCAGAAAACAAGTCCTTTGTACGGATTTACTTTGGTTTATATTTTGGTTATTGCATTCAGTAATACTGATATAATGATAACCATGCAGTTAATAGTATATATCAGACTGTAAAATTACCACTAATTGTCTTGAAAGTTAGGTATGGTATGTCCTACTGGCATCTGTAAATTGCAAAAGTGCATTGTGGTTAGGTTTAGTACGGTCTTTACTTCAGAACTATGTAAGTTGTTTGTTTATTCCAACAGCTGATTAATGAAACTATTATAAACAATTGTCAAACTGGTATTGCCATACGGCTTGCATTGATACTGCTTAAAGCCCAAGGGAGGGGGGGTGCTCTGATGGAATTTCAAAATAAAGATGGGCCTATGTGTTAACTAACGACCCTAAAAACGTCCATGCAAAATTGCTGCTGAATTGGTGCAGTAGTTTTTACGTGATTGATTAACACACATATAAAAACACAATTAGATTTCCATATAATAGTAAGACTAGTTAAAACTCGACCATGCTTTGCTGTGACTTAGTCTAATATTAACTATAGGCATTATTTATTTTTTACTTCAGTTGTTAGAAAAATAAAGGATGACTGTTCACTTGATTTTGTCTTAAATAAAGTAACTTACAGTTGCTTTAATAAATAAACACCCATCTGGTCACAGTGGGATATGATATACATGTAAATCAGCTGGTCTCAGTAGCACTTTATCAGAACTGACATTTACTTTCATTTGTGAAATGTAAGTAGATCGGGAAATGCTTGAAATGCCTTGTTCCCGAATAGGAACTGTGCATTTAAAAAAGCCACTCTTAAATATAAATACAATGTTGTGAAAAAATTTCAAGTGAATTCACCATTAATTTTTTAGTTCTGTGTACACAAACATACGGAAGTTTGATTTATATATAAAGATAATCAGTAAAATAATTACTGTTTAAAATTGAAATGGCGATTAAGGAAATATTTTATAAGGAAGTTTATAGCTGATTTGACTTGCACTTTATCATCCATTTACCATAAAAAATTGTGAATAGCATACATTTAGAGTAAATACACGATTTAATACCAAACTGGAATAATTGTATTGCTTTAATGGATATATTTATTTGATAGTACATTGGATGAATCTCAAGAACTCTGTTATTCTCAGCGTTTGTTTTTTTAAGAGATGTTCTTTTCACTTACCGATGTAATACTGATATGCTTCCCTTACCTATTACAGCCAATCTTCCATACAATAATAAATAATAAAGTAAATGTTATTGAGTTTGGAAATTGTTAATCTGTATCACTAGCATTGAAATATTTCTAAAACTGTGTCTGTTCTTTTTTTTCTCTGTTTTAAACATATAAAAATGTTAAATAAAAACATAGTTATAAGTTTATTTCAATTTATTTTACTATATTTTATTCTAGTATACAGGCTTTAACTCTAAGACAAATGAAGTTGCACAACTTACTTTTAACAACTGATTTTTAAAACAATTTTCTATAGGTTTACCGTGCCTCTAGCTTATATCATATTATTATATCGGTCAGCAATCGTGTTAATCCTAGGCTTTACTTTGTTGATAAATATTTACCTAGACGCAATGTGCGAGCAGATATGATGGCCTGAGCACTACAGTTGGTTTTGGTGTTCTGGGGTTCATCTGGTATCACTTCCCGGCACGCCATTACCGAGATGGTGTAGTGAGCAAAGTGGCGCAAGCCCCGCACAACCAACGAATGGCTATTCTGCACAGTGTGTTCAAAGTTCCCATAATCTGTTAAAACATTAAAAATTGTAATAATCCTCAATATATGTATTCTTAAGCAGTTAAAATATTTCCAGTTACAACACAAAATTAATGACACACATTAAAGAAAAATTGTAATGGTAGTTACATTAATTAAATAACCATGGAAAATATGTTATACACCGTTGCCACTAATGTATTGGAAATATAAGAGTTGTAACATTATATTTTATAATGTTATATGTAACATTAGAGAATCGACAGATGGTCTCTGTGCTTTCGGCGTAAACTGTTCCTCCACGAACCATTTAATTTTACCATTTTTCATAATAATATCCAGGGTTTGAGTCAACCATTAAAACTTGATGAAGTAAATCTTTTTTTTCTGAGATGAGTAAAAAACCTAACATTATCTGTTTTACTGAACATTGGCTAACTAAAGAAAATAATTTCCAAGTTATAAGCAAATTTCAATGTTTTGTAGATCTAAACACATTTGAGGAGGGGCATGCATTCTGGTTGACCAGGGAGTGTCTGCCGAAATGTCCAGTGAAATAGGTGATACATGTGAAACATTCTGTTAATTGTATACTTGTGTGTATTTATCACCCACCTCACAATGAAAATTATTTATTTGTTCAGTCCCTTAAACAATTACCATTACTTTTGAAATTTATTCATTTGAGATATAGGAAATCTCGTATTGTTTTGGCGGGTGACTACAACATTAATCTTTTCAAAAATGACTGGGAAAAAAAATCTGAATTATGTAATGTACTAGAGCCTTTCAACCTAATTATTAATATTAATCAAGCCACAAGAACAACCGCCACATCTAAATCCTGCATAGATTTAGCAGGAATATCCAATTTTGAAACCATTTCTAGCAGTGTAATCCAAACAGGATTATCAGATCGTGATGCTGAAACAGTTATGAGAACCAAAAAAACAAATCAAACAACCTATAAATAACCCATGTACTACAAGTAAAACCCGCTCTTTTTCAAAAATTAAAATAGACAAATTTATCAACTTATTAGAAAATGAAGATTGGACAAGCCTAAGAAGCCTCTCTGATCATTAAGAAACTAATGTAAATGAAATTTAAGAGTTTTCTTAATACTGTACTATTTCACCTTGAAATAGCATTTCCTTTATCTTCAGTAAAACAAAGGAAACAATCAGAAAATAAAGGATGGGTAACTGAGGGAATCCGGATCTCTAGTACAAAAAAAAGGCAGCTTCATGAGCTCGCCAAGCTTTCTGAGGATCTCTGTTTCTCAACTACATATCATGTTATAGGAAGGTTTTAAACAAATGTATTATTGCTGCAAAAATTAGATATAACAGTGATTTCATTAAAAAATTCAGTAATACAGTAAAAGCATCATGGGATGTTGTTAAAAGAGTCTGGACAAATTAAGTCATCAAAGTGGCATTGAACTGATAGAGCTACGAGAGCCCACAAGACTTAGCCTCTTTCTTTAATGATTTCTTTACCCAAACATGTGATCGATTACAAGTAAATCCAAATATATGTCTTGCCGAGAACCACCTATCTAAACTGTCAGTTATCTCTGCATCTTTCTCAGATTTTCAGCCTGTTACTGTTAATCAAATAAAAGAAATGATTAATTCATTAAAATCAAAAAAGCCATGTGGCTGGGATGAATTTCCTGTGTTTTGCTTAAAAAATTTTCAGTTTACCTAGCACATCCCTTAACATTTACTATTAACTTAGCTTTAAATCAAGGAA
>JAQJVL010007362.1:0-24322 GCA_035578905.1 Stictocephala bisonia | reverse complement strand
GAGCCAATATTTTTAAACCTGACTTGCACAAATAAGAGTCCTACCCGCATAGATTCCTGTATAGACATCTTGGTTAACTTTTCTCATTTAATGTGTGAAATCAAGTTACTACCTGGTTCTATTGCGGATCATGAGCCAATATTTTTAAACCTGACTTGCACAAATAAGAGTCCTACCCGCATAGATTCCTGTATAGACATCTTGGTTAACTTTTCTCATTTAGTGTGTGAAATCAAGTTACTACCTGGTTCTATTGCGGATCATGAGCCAATATTTTTAAACCTGACTTGCACAAACAAGAGTCCTACCCGCATAGATTCCTGTATAGACATCTTGGTTAACTTTTCTCATTTAGTGTGTGAAATCAAGTTACTACCTGGTTCTATTGCGGATCATGAGCCAATATTTTTAAACCTGACTTGCACAAATAAGAGTCCTACCCGCATAGATTCCTGTATAGACATCTTGGTTAACTTTTCTCATTTAATGTGTGAAATCAAGTTACTACCTGGTTCTATTGCGGATCATGAGCCAATATTTTTAAACCTGACTTGCACAAATAAGAGTCCTACCCGCATAGATTCCTGTATAGACATCTTGGTTAACTTTTCTCATTTAGTGTGTGAAATCAAGTTACTACCTGGTTCTATTGCGGATCATGAGCCAATATTTTTAAACCTGACTTGCACAAACAAGAGTCCTACCCGCATAGATTCCTGTATAGACATCTTGGTTAACTTTTCTCATTTAATGTGTGAAATCAAGTTACTACCTGGTTCTATTGCGGATCATGAGCCAATATTTTTAAACCTGACTTGCACAAATAAGAGTCCTACCCGCATAGATTCCTGTATAGACATCTTGGTTAACTTTTCTCATTTAGTGTGTGAAATCAAGTTACTACCTGGTTCTATTGCGGATCATGAGCCAATATTTTTAAACCTGACTTGCACAAACAAGAGTCCTACCCGCATAGATTCCTGTATAGAGATCTTGCTTAACTTTTCTCATTTAATATGTGAAATCAAGTTACTACCTGGTTCTATTGCGGATCATGAGCCAATATTTTTAAACCTGACTTGCACAAATAAGAGTCCTACCCGCATAGATTCCTGTATAGACATCTTGGTTAACTTTTCTTATTTAATGTGTGTGCCATTGAATTGGAAAAACAGTTGCTAACCTTAAAAAAAAAAAAAAAAAAAAAAAAAAAAAACTGTTTCAACGACGGCTGTTCAAACAGATTCCTGTTCACCAGTCTCTAATGAATCATCGGAGATCGACAATTCTGCCGCTTCTGAAGTCACCAGAGATGACATTTTTTCACCAGAAACACATGGTTCACTGGATGTCCTGGACTCTTCCTGCAGTCAACAAGTGAACTCTATGTGTGAAAATTTCTCTGTTACTGATGTGTTTAGTTCTAATAGTTTTGTGCTAATACCTAACACTTTCTCACAGCACCTAAAGGATAGGTTATTAACTGATGATGCAGTCTCGTCTGGCATTGAGTCACTGAAATCAAGTCAGGTCCTCCCTATTCATCCTACAGTCTGTCTGCAAGCCAGATTGGCTCGGGATGAAGAGGTGGAGGCCTGTTTCTCGCAGCTTGATTTGAAAAAAATCTTTAATTGTTGCTCCTGTCTCAAATGCAAAGTCAAATTACACTACTAGCTACAACACTGAAGGGACTCACTGGAGCTTAGTCATTGTTAACGTAAAAGAACATGAATATGTTCACTTTGACTCAATGCCAGGCTTGAATGAAGTTGTAGCAATTGATCTGTGCAAAATACTTAACTTAGTTTTTAAGTTCAAGCAGTTTAAGTTTAGAGCAGGTAAATGCGAGAGGCAAAAAGACAGTTTCGGTTGTGGCAAACATGTTATCAAGAATGCTAGGGTTCAGGTGCGTCAGGGGTTGATGGCCAAGCGTTCAAAAGTCAATGATGGTACGAGTAACTGTAAAAAGAGAGGCTCCTTTAAGTGGAATGTTGTAAAACAAAGTAAAAATGGGTCCAGAAATTTGTTAACTCCACCTGACAGAAGCATCGTGACATCCAACAGATTTGAGGTCCTTGAAACACTTGTAACAAAAAAGAATCCTTATACTACCCTTGCTGTTCTAAGTACAAAACCTAACAGTAGCAGTAACAAAAGTAAGCCCTCAGGAAAAAAGTCAAAGGCTCGTCTAGATCAAATAAATTTTGTTAAAGGTAAAAAAAGCTATGCATCAACATGCAAAACAACCACAAATACCTCAGTTATCAATAATGATAATGTCCAAGTACCCAGACTTGTAAAGAACCAAAATCGTTCCTCGACACACTTGCAAAAATTGAGAATCGTTGCAGACAGTCACGGACGGAATATTGCATCGCTTATGATTGAAGCTAGCCCAGGCAAGTTTGACATCATGGGTGATGTGAGGCCTAACAAGACCTTGTCTTGTATCGTTGATGGTTCAAAACAACTCATTTCCAGTCTTACAAAACACGATATCTTGGTTGTGTTTGGTGGAACGAACGATGTTGGTCCTAATGCTGATTCAGACTTTGACAAAGGTAATTTTTTGGATAAAGTGAAACAACTTATCAATCTGACAATTCACACGAAACTTTTGTTCGTTGGCTTACCCTTCAGAAGGGACCTTCCAAAACTTAACAACTTAATAAATTGTATAAACTATGATAGTAGGGAAATAGTGAGGGTATGATAGGATTTCTGCGCCAAATCGATAACCAGCCCTTCCCCTCCCCTTCCCCCTCCCCCCTATACCTTGGAATTATTGATGTACGTGATGGTTGTCGATAACAAAGTAGATTTCATTCAGAGTTAACTGTGAACTAGGTTTCAGTTCAGTAGTACAACTTGTAACAGGTCCACCAAATTGACGAATAAATTAATTAAGAATGCTAGAATAAATACCCTGTATACTTATTTGTATTTCTATTAACCCATATTTTTAAAAACCGTATTGATAATTACATTACTGCATTTAAATACAGATTTCATATATCATTAGATTTAATGCTATATTCACGTGGTACCTAAGCTACGGTACGTTAGCGACTATGTAATGTATAGAGAACAAAGCCTTGCTCGGTCGTAGCATACATGGTCTTATAAAACTTCTTTCAGAATAAATTGTATATACTTTATTACATATTTAGTTATGTGTAATAGCTTAGGACATCCTATCAGGTTGTTTCAAATCATTATTAGTAATAAATGAGAATTATATGTTGACTTGTGTAAGGTTTGCTTAGCGTATCTAGGACAAACTAGATGATGTGGAACCCGAACCACTTGTTACTGACAAACTAGGACACTCTAGTGAGGTCCTGCGATTAGCACTACTAGTGGTCAGCCTATATAACGTACTATCTTAAACGTTATTTCCCTCTATACATATAACCATTAACTACCAGACCTTTAGCTTACCAAACATATCATATTTAATCTTTATAATTAAGGTTGAACAATACCGAACCTACTGCGACCTTGAAACATGTAAGTTCTCACTTCCCCGTTGTTCTGTAGACACATGTTCTGAACCCATTTAGCATGTCTGCTGTTTAGATTGTTCTACATGAAGTTTGTGTCGGGTGTTACGTGTAATATAGTAAAATACATAACCACTTACTTTTACACAAGAAATCCACCAGTTTGATAGGAATTATTGTACTATATATCCTTGTCTAGGCTTTCTTGATTCTCCTTATATAACTCTAATTACAAGATTTTTTAAAGCTCTCTCCATGCTTCTCATATCCAACAAAAGTGTAGCTAAACTAACAACGTACGTACTAGGCTACTTCTTATATCCGTAATTTCAAGACCACACAACGAAAACAATTGTATACATGGACATTGACCGGTAGAATGTTAGTTAAAAAGCCCCTGAAGGAACGTCAACCTCCTCTACCATCTCAGGGGTCACTACTTTTGAGGCTCACTCATATTAACGTTTATATTTATCTAAGTTTTGGAAATGTTGAGTGATGTACCTCGGGTCGAGGCTCCCAACAGGCCTAGGCCAAATAAACCTGTTGGTACGGAGACCCCATCTAGCAATAATAAACGTGTCTCTCACTCTATGTTTGAAATTAAGTTAGCAATAAGCAAGACAGGTTAGGTGACGCAAGATTTTGGTTCAAGTTGAGGAAAGTGATTGGAAGGTTACAAAATACCACAGTTGATGTAATTAAAGAAATCAATCTTATCTATCATTTCAACCATTCATGGGTTACGAATCGTCAGGTCACTCCAGAGCCCACATATTCACACATCCAAATACACGTACCGTACGAGGGCCCGGACTGCGACTCAAGGTCTTACGGGGATTAGCCCAGCCCCAAGCTGCAGGACTGATTCAGGTCTTACGCGTTTTACGGCTGCCTTGGAAAACAGTCGGGCTTTTTTTTTTTTTTATTGAATTTGGGCCGACCTCACCTCGACGTTACGGTTATTGTACTCTGTGCAAATACACACTGGGTTACGGACCGTTAGACCATCCCAGAGCCCACACACATCATGGAACTACAGATTACAAGACCGTAGTATCACACATAAAAACGACAGGCTCATGTTGAATTTCTCCAAGAACACACAACAATGTTATTAATTAGGAAACATATACTTACATCCCATCCAATTACGTCACACCAAACAGTCTTCAGATAAAATTGTAAAGTAACATTCAGAGCTAGACACACGTTTGCTATTACTAGGAAAACCTACATTTATTGTTTATAACAAATACTTTTTGAAAACAGACTATTTTCAAGCTAAAGATTTACTATTTAAAACAAACTTTTTTTTTTATTTTTATTTTTTATTTATTTTTTTTATTTTTTTTTTTACTATATGGTGCCATTGATAGTACATGTTTTGGAGTATGCAACTATTTGAAACAGTAACAGTTAAAACCTTGTTAGGAGTCGTTAAATTTTAAAACTTAAGTCTATAAATGCATCTTTCTACAATTGGAAGTTATTATAGTCTTTAATAATCCGCGCTCCATTAAGTTCTTCTAATATTGTAATAATCTCACTGTCATGGTCAGTGTTTCCCGCCTTTTTTGAGGCAACCAACAAACGCAACCTGTCTACTAATTGATTAGGATCGTCCCAGCTCGAGTAATTAACCTGTGAAAATTCTAAAACATCCTTGTATACTTGTCTCCTTACTTCATCCATTTCATTTCCATCGTCTGAACTACTATCAAAGTAATCTTGCTCATTTGAACTATACGTCTCCCCACCCTTATCTGTATCAAGTGAATTGTTATCAATCTCATCCACGTGATACCTACCTAATTTTAGAGGTAACCTATCTGGAGTTTTTGAACGTTTCCTAGGACGAAAAGTACTGTCTACTGGATTATTTACATACATTGTACTACTTTCCTCACTTATTGGTGTTAAACCGTTAATTAAAGGTTTAATAATGTTTTTATACTTAAGACCTCTGCTCCCTTTCACCATTCCATTATTAGGATTTATATAGGATTTTGTTTGCAGCAACATTTTCCTGTACGAATCCAAATCTCCATCTCTATAGTCTTTAATTGATGTTTTTATAGGTTTCCTCATAAAAACTAACTCGAATAGATCAGATGACCCAGGATATACCTTACCGTCAATCAAGATGTTATTTCCTTCAAATTTAACTGACTGTGTACCCATTTTAAATTGTTCGCTTCCTTTATCGAAAGTGATCCCATAAGTATGGTCAGCTGCACAATTCAAGTTTTTTATACTAAACTGTAACCATGACATTAGATCCCTCCCAACTTCACTATGTGCATCGTTACCTTGAATTGAGGACATTTTTAAGGATTGAACTTTCTCAGCTACAGTGGAAGCCAAAGCTGATACGAGATCTTGTTCATTCGAATTCATGTTTAAAAATGATAAAGAATTTAGAAAACAACTCTATTTATAGTCTGGGTTGGGCTAACTCGGGTTACAACAACACAGGTGAACCTGGGTTAACCTTACGTGGGTTAATAAAATCTGGGTTAACCTTACGTGGGTTAATAAAATTCAGGGTTAACACAACGTGGGTTTATAAAACCTGAGTTAACAAAATCCAAGTTAGCACAACGTGGATCAATCTTATAACGTCGCAATACCTTCAATGATACTGCATACGCAGTGTTATTTTATTCCATTTAAGATTGTAGATACGTCTTTTAAAGTTTAACATCCTTTAGACGTAAATGTCTCATCTATTTTTCTCCTCTTTATAATTGGTTGTTCATCTTTAGCCTCTTCCCGTTCACGTTTAATTCTATAGTGTCCATAAGCCAGTGTGTTTACTCCATCGTTTAATATGTACCGCTTACCATCGTAAAGTGAAAGTGACAATTTTGAAATATTCTGAGTATACAGTTGGTGACGGTCACTTCTAATGTTGAAAGCAGATGTTGTTTTTAAGACGTGATGAAAAAGACATAGTTTATATTGCTCATGTTTTAATTGTTTCTTTATCACCACTCTAGACACACCTTTAGCGACTCGCTTTGACGTCATTTCCTCCATATTCTCGTCTGAGGCTTTTTTGAAGTCCTCCTCCGTTGATTTAAGAACAGAGTAACATTTAGCTCTAGGGCCAATGATCTCTACTGGTGGTTTTCCATTCATTTCATCCTTAAATTTTCCTAGTTTCTTTTTGTTGTTCACACTGTAACATGGATGTTCCTCAGGATAATCTGATGTATCAAATAGGTCAAGATCATTTCTCATATCTTCGTAGATGTTTGCTGTTGTAATATGATAAAACAGACTGTCAGTATCTGTCATGCATAATTTTACGTTTGCACCATATTTCTTTATTGCCCAATTATAATGGAAATCGTACATTGTGAGTTTACTGATGTCCAGTACAGTTAGGCCTACGTAAATTGGCTTGTTTAGCAATATACTTTGTTTCTTTAAGGTCAATCCGACAAGGTCTTCATTGTAAGCAAAAAAATTTGTTAATCTGGGACTTGCAGTCCACTTTAGCAATTGCTTTTCATTATTGACCAGTTTAAAATGTATCCGAGATCTTACATTTTCCAAACTCTTCCCATATGTCGCATTATTCATTAGTTTGAAAAAATCCCTTTCAAAATTATTTTTGGCGCATTTTCTTTTTTCCGTATTAAAGTTGATGAAAGGTGCAAGCCATGTACTCTGTTTAAATGCAAGAATCCTATGTACTTTCTTTAGTTGAAGGCCTAAGTCAAGGTACAGTTTGAGGTTTCTGTAATGCAAAATGTATTTCTCCTTATCTTCCAATGTGGTTAAAAGTTTATGTACTTTAGCTGGCTTATGGTTGAGTTCATCTAGTAACAATTTAGAATACGGTGACAGCATATTTTCTGTGACTACTTTTCGTTCTGGAGCTAATGGATAATCAGAATGGAGATCATGTAGGTGTTGAGGATAGTGGAGATCCACTTCTAAAATATATCCCATATCTGCATTATCTGATATATCTCTAATATTTAATTTATTGAATTCTTGTGGATCGATCCACTTAAATTCAGAATGAGGGAGCGGCTCATTTAAGGCCTTTCCATAAAGATTGTTAGAATCGAGATGAAGTAAGTAATTAGTGGGTTTTGATGAGTCAAAGTCAGGTAGGTAAGGGTTGTTTGCTTTGGCGAATCTATGTGGAATCATTGCAACACCACCTCTAACACCATTCTCAATAAATAGATGCTGATTTATATCTGTTAACAATTCAAGGCTTACATTCGTCATCTTTAACATGGAGTTCCATGCGAGACCAGGAGCAGAATACACATTACAGGGATCAATTTCATAATATTGGAGGCTCGTGTTTCGGAAATTTTCAAAAACATCAGCCAGTAACAACACGTCTGTCAGTAGGTAAAGGTCGGGATAATATTTCATAGTTGACATATTGAAGGTATCCCAAACAAGTTGTGCGTGTGCATAGTCTTCATCACTAATTGATGTTTGGGTCAGGTCATTGTAAAATGCTTCTTTCGAAGGAAGTTGTGTCTCTGAAAGTTTGGATGTCTCAGTCAACCAATTGTATGGAAATACACCTTTGCGGATCAGAAGATGTTGATTAGATTCAATGCATTGATGGAGAATTGGAAATTTAGTTAAGCCTTCTGGAGCAAGGTTACTAACAAGAGTGTCAAGTGAAGCATTCAGAAATTGAAGGGAGTCAAGAAAACGAAGAGACTCTAGTGTTACGGATATATAACGCTCACTAGTAGTTGCGATGCAAGATATCTTTTCCTTTTTAAATTTACCAAAGCCTTGGATTAAGTGATGGCAATCGTAACCTCTCAGGTTGTGAAAAAATACAGGGATATGCTGAGGGACTTTGTATTGCAAATTGCAATCATTGTGAGCAGCTCCAATATATTTTCCATTAATGTGGTTGTGGTTTCTAACCTTATCTTCCCCAAGTGGTTTCTTACATAAATGACAGTCAGTAGCATGTTCAAAGTTTTCATTGTCCTCATGTGTCATCACCATCGGTACGTTATTTTTCAGTATTGGTACCAAAAGTTTGGCTTCTTCGATCAGTTTGTTGAGGAACGTATCAATGACGTTAGGACCTGTATACACTACTGGTGGTTTTATAGCTTTTCCATCATTGTCAATAATGACGTAGCAAAAGCCTGATGGAATGTGCTTTGATACGTTTGTGGTGTATGATGTTCCTGGATTGTTCAAAGATGTGTCTATAGGTACAATGTAGGACTCAAAGTCACAGTATATGGTGAAGGGGACTTTGTGAGTTAGAGTAAAGTTTGTGAAGGACATGTATTTTTCATCATCAGTAGGAAGTCTGGTCTTTTGAACACCATGAGGAGTACATAAGGGTTCATGCTCAGTTAACAGCTCATTTGATGAAAAGCGGTGGAGGCAATAATTACAGTAATAAGATGCATTTTTATGTTTTGTCAGATGTGAGAGAAGGCGGGACATGTTGGTAATCAAACAATAGTGTTGCTTACCTTCTGTATGTGATAGAAGTAAAAGATTAACATGTGTCTCCCTATTTTTCTCCTTTGTTATTCTAGTTGGATATAGCTCACCATTTTCATAAGCAAAGATGTTGATGGAAATTGTTTGGTTGAGCTTCTCAAACTTATCGATTTGTGTTAGATCAACGACTGGATAATTGATACCTGTCATATTAATTTCATGCTCAAATTGTTTGAAATAATCTACTGTGTTGTTTTGACGTGTATCTGGATGAATTTGTGCCAAGACTGACCACATAAAACATTTTTGATCTTTATTCCTAATATTTACAACTCCTTTGCTAGGATGAGCAAGACTTTTAGGTGTTGGTATGTATGTTGATCTACATATTTCCCCAGGAGTACAGTTTGGTACGTGTTTTTGTAACAATTCTTCAGTTGGAAATGACTGAATACAATAGCTGCAAAAATATACTTTCTTGTGATATTTGGTTGGACGTGGTAAAATCTTGGAAAGGTCAGATATCAAGCAGTAGTGTGTGCTCTCTTCTTCATTCAATATCAACAAGTTAACGTGTTTACGATTTTTCAGTGTAGTCACTCTTATCATATGTATTTCCTCGTCTTCGTACCCAAAAACATTTATAGACAGATATGGATTATTTTCTTCAAAGAGATCTAAATCTGTAATCTTAACTGGGTATTCAATGCCTGACATGTTGATTTCCTGCTCAAAATGTTTGTAGTACTGCACTCTGTAATGTTTACTCCCGTCATGTCCGTGTAGTGCACACAAAACAGACCAAAGAAAACATTTATTGTCCGTGTTTTTAATATTAATTATTCCTTTAGTAACTGCTAAACTTTTAGGGGTGGGTATGTAAGAAGCTGCTACAAGGGCTTTGTATTTTACCATACATAAGTCTATTTGTTCAACATTGTTTAGTTGCCAACCACTTCCGTCTCTGATATACTTTGTCATACTCTCCAGTATCTTATCAAGGGCTTCCATAAATTGCTTATCTAGATCATCAGATGACAACAAAGCCCTAGTTTTACCGTGGAAGGTAGGTGATGAGTAAATTTCAGAATTGTTTATAGTTTTGAAAAAGATTACACGAACAGCAATGTACCATTTAAGGCTTCTCATTTTACCCAATTGGGACCTAATTTCGTCGAGAATATTGTTTTTCTTATCAGTTAGAGCACTCAAAACATCATTGTAATCGGTGGAATACTTTTTGCATACTTTTTTGTATGAGACATTTAAAAGATTACCATTTAGAGCACTAGTGGTAGTCATCTTAATAGAACTTACGTAATGCTAACACAAAGACAGTCAAAATACAAATGATATTTTTAAAAGGTGTCCTATATATATACTCTCTTAAAGTACGTTTAAGAGAACAGTAGCTTTGGAAAGTAACTACGTTAATTAAGTAAACACTTAACAATCACAAGTTAATTTTTAACTAACGTCACTTTGACAGTCAAATAAAGACTAAGATTTTTTTCTAAGTACTGTATATAAGTAATCTTGTGAAAAACCGTAAAGAGAACGGTACCTTGATGAAAAGTAATACGTTAACCAAGTAAATTCTCTACTACTAATGGAAAATTCCCGATATCGTATCACTTTGACAATCAAATAAAGACTAAGATTTTTTTCTAAGTACTGTATATAAGTAATCTTGTGAAAAACCGTAAAGAGAACGGTACCTTGATGAAAAGTAATACGTTAACCAAGTAAATTCTCTACTACTAATAGAAAATTCCTGATATCCTATCACTTTAACAGTCAAATAAAGACTAAGATTTTTTCTAAGTACTGTATATAAGTAATCTTGTGAAAAACCGTAAAGAGAACGGTACCTTGATGAAAAGTCTTGAAATGAAATGAAATGAAATAGTTTTATTGCTTTTTGACAATATGTACATATCGTATAGCAAAAGTCATATTATAATAAAAATGATCCTACAAACTAATGATACATTAAGTGATGTGATAAAGTAACTATAGTAACAATTCCAGCAAAGCTTAGTGGGGGAGTTCATTCGTTCACAGATTAACGCATTCATTCACTACAAACACTCTTCTACAGCACTAACATTCATACAAGGATCTCTCCCGAGCCGTCCGCAAATTAGGAGTCAGCTATAAGTTCACCCACAGAATAACAAGCGAGAGCCACTAAGTAGCCTTTTAATCGAGACTTGAATTTGTTGAAATTTTGTTCCCTTTTTATATAATCTGGGAGAATGTTTAAAATTTTGACGCCTGCTACAGAAGGTTTGCGTTCCAGGGCCGATGTACGGTGCCGAGCCACTCTAAAACTGTGACTACTTCTTGTTTCGTGTTGATGGATGTCGCTACCTCGTGTTAAATTACATTTGAATCTACAATAGAGTGCAGTCTCCAAAATGTAAATGCAAGGCAGCGTTAGCAAACCTAATTCCCTGAAGGACTGTTTGCATGACTCTCTAACTTTTAATTTGGAAATTATTCGTATTGCTCTTTTTTGTAGCCGAAAGACTCTTTGAAGTTTGTCTAAGGAACAGCTACCCCACAGTCTTACTCCGTAGGTAAGGTGAGGGTAAATGAGACCAAAATAGGCCATTAACTGTACCTTAACTGTGCAAAATTTTGAAATGTTTCTCAAAGCAAAAATACCAGAGGCAATTTTTGCACAAACGCTGTCAATGTGGCAGCTCCAGGTCAACGCCCTATCTAGGTGAATTCCCAGGAACTTGACAGTGTTTGTTTCATCAAGAAGAATGCCATCAACCATTATCAATGGCTTTAAGCAAGACTCTTGATCTCTTAAAGAAAAATGAATGTATTTTGTTTTTGAATGGTTTGTAGATAAATATTCCATTTCAAATTGCTGAACACAGGCATTAAGATTAGTGAACGCTTCAATTTCAAGTGCAGGAATGGACTCAGCTTTGAAGCAGAGTGTTGTATCGTCCGCATATTGAACGATATTTCCACTCAAGACAGAAGACCCTACCTCGTTAACGTAAACCAGGAAGAGAACCGGGCCTAGAATAGACCCCTGTGGAACTCCACAATGAACTTTTTTACTATTAGAAAATGAATCACCAATTTGAACACATTGACTTCTGTCGTCCAAGTATGATTTGAGCCACGAGTAAGGAGGGCCACGAATGCCATATCTTTCAAGTTTTGCCAATAGAAGGTTGTGATTGACACAATCAAAGGCCTTGGACAAGTCTAAGAAAACACCAACAGTTTTTTGTCTGTTTTCTAATCCGTCCAACACCAAATCGACCAGTCTGGTGACAGCGTCAATGGTTGACTTTCCATGTCTAAAACCAAATTGGTCCTCACTCAGAATCTTCTCTTTATCAAGAAAATCAAGCAGCCTGGAAAGAAATACTTTTTCAAAGATTTTGCTTGGAGCTGGTAAAATTGAAATAGGGCGGTAGTTGTTCAAGACCGTTGGGTCTTCCTTTTTAAACACCGGAACTACCTTTGCATTTTTTAATTTGGAAGGAAACAACCCCGTTTCGAACGAAAAGTTTATTATTTTCGTCAACGGGCACAGAATACTTTCAGTACACTGTATCAATAACCACGTTGAAACACCATTGATATCCTCGGATAATTTAGGTGGAAGATTTTGTATCGCCCGAGCCACTTCCGCTTCACACACAGGAGACAGCATCATGGACCGCAAAACCCTCCTCTCTTGGGTAGTGTCCAAGTTACATGATTTTCTATTAGGTTTCATCTGGACAACAGTTGAAAAAAGTTATTGAATTCCGTTGCTACTGATTTTGGGTCATCGTAGACATGCCCATTAATATTTAACTGAATTGGTTTCTTTGTATCTTAGATCTTAGATCTTAATTTGTAACAATATGCTATCACCTAATCGCTATGTTCATAGATTAGATAACAATAACAAGTTGACACGAACCTCTAAAAGCAAAAAATAAACTGTAGGCTAATAACACAAATATGACTATTAAAATATACAAGAGTGATTTTAAATAAAATATAACAAAACAAGTTACGACTTTAAAAATCGTTTAAATGTTAAATCAATTTATGTTTGACTCTAACGTACAGTTATAAAATACCGGTAAGAGAACGCACAAGAACAGTGGTAATGTTTTATAATACACAACTCGAAATGATTTATAATATATATTTCGAAATAAACTCGTTGAAACTAAAAAGTATCAAAATTAAATCAGATTGTTAGAAGCAATTAAAAAACGTAGACGAAATATTTAATGTAAATTAAAGTAAACCAAGTATGTGTTACTAATGGCTTGGAAAAATTTATTAATTTAATACCAAAAACAAAATGTATGTAAATACAATTGAAACGTAATATAGTAACTATAAAGACAGAAATAATATTTACTTAGAGAAGTTATGTAAAGTATTGTAAAGGTACAACAAAATACCGTAGACTCAACAGCAAATTACGACAATGTATATGCGATAATTTACTATGATCAATTATTCAAGATAGTACTTACCACCTGAATGTCTGAACAAAGAAGGAAGAGTTTCCGGTGTGAGCCCTTTATATAGTAATTGGCTGGAACACTAGCGCTAATAGTGGTGAACAGGAAATGCAGTGTTGACCTTGAATGGGTGTACGTGGTGAATGACATTTAAACAGGTTTCAACGTGCAACGATTGCATCATCTTCGCAGGAGTGCGGGAGCGGTATGTAGTCTAGTAATGGTGTACGTTAAAAAGGAGTTCCTTGTACTGGCTTTGAAAACTCTTTTAATAAAGCATTGTAATTAAAAGCCTATTTACACGAGATGTAAAAAAGACAATAGGTAATTTATTTTAAAATGGAATCTAAAATAAGACAGCTAAGTTTGAAAAAAAAAAAAAAAAAAAACACCGGTTACAGTAGAATAAAAAACTGTAAAAATGTACAAGTACACTGATAAAGCCACAAATAATTAGCTGATTATAAAATGAATACCATAGCCCTTACATAAAATTAACTTGGAAACTAATGTTCTACAAAATAAAAATCACAATATTCCTCATATTAAAATAGTTTTATATTTAAAATATGAATTTGGCACTGTAATTATATTAGGGATACTTAGAAATACGTACATGTTGTACCATGGTATGCAGCTAGTTTGTGCTTAATATAATTTGCGATATGTAGTATAAAAGCGAAGGAGGAAAGTTACATTTCATAAAACAAGCAATTGAATGGTGTAGCCGACAACCTGTTATGTTTGGCAGTTACCGATGGGTCAGTCAAGGTAATCTAGAAGAGAGGTCAGGAAGGCTGTGTTTTTGTTATGTAATTTAATTGACTGGTTTTGGAGTGGATTCCACAACTGCTCTAGTAACTGCTAATGTGTTGACCGTTAGCCATGAGTCTTCCACAACCTTTTATTTTTTGTAACCTTCCAATCACTTTCCTCAACTTGAACCAAAATCTTGCGTCACCTAACCTGTCTTGCTTATTGCTAACTTAATTTCAAACATAGAGTGAGAGACACGTTTATTATTGCTAGATGGGGTCTCCGTACCAACAGGTTTATTTGGCCTAGGCCTGTTGGGAGCCTCGACCCGAGGTACATCACTCAACATTTCCAAAACTTAGATAAATATAAACGTTAATATGAGTGAGCCTCAAAAGTAGTGACCCCTGAGATGGTAGAGGAGGTTGACGTTCCTTCAGGGGCTTTTTAACTAACATTCTACCGGTCAATGTTCATGTATACAATTGTTTTCGTTGTGTGGTCTTGAAATTACGGATATAAGAAGTAGCCTAGTACGTACGTTGTTAGTTTAGCTACACTTTTGTTGGATATGAGAAGCATGGAAAGAGCTTTAAAAAATCTTGTAATTAGAGTTATATAAGGAGAATCAAGAAAGCCTAGACAAGGATATATAGTACAATAATTCCTATCAAACTGGTGGATTTCTTGTGTAAAAGTAAGTGGTTATGTATTTTACTATATTACACGTAACACCCGACACAAACTTCATGTAGAACAATCTAAACAGCAGACATGCTAAATGGGTTCAGAACATGTGTCTACAGAACAACGGGGAAGTGAGAACTTACATGTTTCAAGGTCGCAGTAGGTTCGGTATTGTTCAACCTTAATTATAAAGATTAAATATGATATGTTTGGTAAGCTAAAGGTCTGGTAGTTAATGGTTATATGTATAGAGGGAAATAACGTTTAAGATAGTACGTTATATAGGCTGACCACTAGTAGTGCTAATCGCAGGACCTCACTAGAGTGTCCTAGTTTGTCAGTAACAAGTGGTTCGGGTTCCACATCATCTAGTTTGTCCTAGATACGCTAAGCAAACCTTACACAAGTCAACATATAATTCTCATTTATTACTAATAATGATTTGAAACAACCTGATAGGATGTCCTAAGCTATTACACATAACTAAATATGTAATAAAGTATATACAATTTATTCTGAAAGAAGTTTTATAAGACCATGTATGCTACGACCGAGCAAGGCTTTGTTCTCTATACATTACATAGTCGCTAACGTACCGTAGCTTAGGTACCACGTGAATATAGCATTAAATCTAATGATATATGAAATCTGTATTTAAATGCAGTAATGTAATTATCAATACGGTTTTTTAAAAATATGGGTTAATAGAAATACAAATAAGTATACAGGGTATTTATTCTAGCATTCTTAATTAATTTATTCGTCAATTTGGTGGACCTGTTACAAGTTGTACTACTGAACTGAAACCTTGTTCACAGTTAACTCTGAATGAAATCTACTTTGTTATCGACAACCATCACGTACATCAATAATTCCAAGGTATAGGGGGAGGGGGGAGGGGGAGGGGAAGGGCTGGTTATCGATTTGGCGCAGAAATCCTATCATACCCTCACTATTTCCCTACTTATGATGTACAAAGTCTTCTTTCCAAATCAAATCATGCACAGTTTGTATCCTTAAGTTCTCTCTGCAATCCTCGTATTTACTCACATTTTGGGCTGCACTTCAATAAAACGGGAAAAAGGCTAATAGCACAAAAACTGTTGGATGCCATATTACATCCTCCCGTTCCCGGAAGTGTCCATCCTGCGCATCAAATACCTGTTACTTCAACCTCAAACAATTTACCAAGCCCATCAAACTCTGCACGTCAAAGTTTTAGTTTTAAAACGAAAGTTTATACAAACAAGCGCTATTTTTTAGGGGTAGTTCCCTCAAAAAACAGGAATCCTTAGCTGGGCGGGATATTACAGAACCTCCACCTGCTGATACCGATTTTTTTAGAGTCATTCATCAAAACATACAGGGTGTGCAGTCTAAAGATTACCCTGTCGATATATTGGTCGAGCAGTTTTCACCTGCGATTCTCTGCCTATCTGAGCATTTCCTTGCATAATCTGAGCTTGACGCTCTTCACATTCCCGGCTACAGTGTTGCCACCGGGTATTGTCGATCCAGTACGCAGAGAGGAGGGGTTTGCATATTGGTTGCAGATACGCTTCAGTTTCAGGTTGCTGATGTGACTCCATTCTGCGTAGAAGGGTTGTGCGAGCTTGCTGCAGTTAGGGTCGAGATAAATGGTCAGTGGTACTTCTTTTTAGGGGTATACAGACCACCAAAAAACAGCATCTCAGATGTAAACGGGTTTCTCGATTCTCTGGACAAATGTTTGAAGTCGTTTATCCAAAAAAACATTCTAGCAGTTATATCTGGTGATTTCAACATAGATTTGTCTTTGACTAACAGTTCTTCCTCATTGCTCACTAATCTGATGAGTTCGTACGGTTTAAGAGACACCATTTTTACCTTTACTCGTGAATATGGGGGATCTTCATCTTTGATTGATAACATTTTCACAAATATCTCGACTGACCGATTCAGGTCTTCTGTGTTGATAACAGGAATTTCTGACCATCACGCTCAATTTGCGGATATAAGATTAGGCCTTTCTCAAACTAAATCTCCATATTTCAAGTTCGGTAGGTCTTTTTCTGAGCATAGCATTAGATTTTTCAGGTTTCTTCTACAAAAAGAATCTTGGGACAAATTGTTGTCTTCTGAAGGAATTGAAAAAAAGTTTGAGTATTTTATGTCCATATTGAACTACAACTTTGATGTAGCATTCCCAGAACGAAAAATTAAAATCAAGGTAAAGAAAGCGTCTAACAAAGTAACACTCGATTCAGAGACACTTGAAATGCGTGAGCGCATGCTTCAGCTTTATATCCAGACAAAAGACCTTGAGTCTTCAAACCCTCTCAAACAAACCTACATCAAAATTAAAAAGTCTTTTAGGGAAAGAGTGCGTTCTGCAAAAGCAACTGACGTTCTTCGCAGGGTTTCCAATTCGAAAAACCAACATAAAGCTATGTGGGATGTAGTAAATGAAAATATCCCCGGAAAGGGAGCAAAGCCTTTTACTCCTTTATCAATCATCAATGATAAAGGAGAACTGCTGCATGATCCCAAAACTAGTGTCTGACTGCTTGAATGAATACTTCTATTCAGGTTGGACAAGTTGGAAACAATTGTTCTTCTAATCCTTCTCTAGGGAATTGTAATCTTACAAGGAATTTCTATTTGTTTCCCACAGGACGAAGAGGAGGTTTTTTAAATGTGGTAAAATCATTGAAAACTACTATTCCCAGGTAAAAGATGGGATTTCTTCAAAGGTGTTGAAGGAGTGTAATCATGTCCTTGCAATGCCTCTTACTCACATCATAAAACTCATCGTTTGAATGTGGTCAATTCCCTTCACTGCTCAAGATTGCAATAGTTAAGCCTTACCAAAGAAGAAGAATGTCACTCATCCTGAACTGTTCAGACCTATTTAACTGCTGTTCAACCTTTTCTAAGGTGCTGGAGAAAATATTTTTGAATCGATTGTCTTCTTTTCTTAGCGCGAACGATGTAGTTGTTTAGAGGGCAATTTGGATTTCAGAAGAATACCTCTACACTAAATGCCTTTGTTTAGTTTTGTATCTTCATTGTCCTCAGTCTCTGGACCAGCAAATGCACACTTTAGGCATATTCCTTGATCTTGAGCAAGGCTTTTGATGTAGTTGACCACTCTCTCTTGCATGGAAAACTTGAAACCCCTTGGGGTTTCAGAGGCAATCATACGAATGAGATATCTTCTTATCTAAAAACTGACAGATGCGCAGTTCGTGTCAGTTTCATACATGGATAAGTTGGGGGTTGCTAAGGTACAAATGAGTCTGACAAAAACTAGGGCTGCTCTCAGGGGGTACCTCATGGGGTCCGTCTCGGCCCAGTGTTATTTCTCTTGTTTGTATCGACATTGCTAGTAGTGTTTCAAAATCAAACTATGCCTGCTTTGCAAGATGGACACTTCCCATAAGTTTTTCTAACAAGTCTCGGAACAAATAGAGTGGGGTGGACGTCATTTGTAGAGGGAGGTTCTGTGTTACAGTGGCTTGCGGATAATCGGCTAAAGTAAACTGCGTGGACAAAACTAAGGTAAGTTAAGTTTTCATTGAGAAGTAGTGCGGAAGTGTGTCGGGTTGTGTTGGGGAGATCTCGAAGAGGCCTCAGCACAAGGCATTAAATTTTCTAGGAGTTATTTTAGACTTACTAAATTAACTACATGAACAAAAATAAATGCTAGTTTCGAGCAAATTGTGTAGCGCTTCTCTTTTTACTACGTAGGTTGTCACTTTTTTTCCCAAACCGTTCCATTCCCTTTCTGACAGCACTACTCGGGATGCTTTTTCCAACTTGGTTAGGGTGTATTCCATTATTGGGGGTCACGAAAACAAAAAAAACAAAATCAATTTTCAATAGACCAAAAAAGATGCAGTTTGTATAATTTTTTTCTTGCCTTCTATGTCAGGGCAAACCATCGCAGGGAATCTTCAAGCAGAACAACCCTTAACTTTTCCATTCCATATATATTAACTAACATGTTTGGTTTTTTTGAAAAGTAATTTGTACCTTTTTCCGGATCCACATACAATCAAAAAATAAAAACCTCCGAACGAAGCGAAACCCTAGCCATCCTTCAAATAAAACGGCCTTTTTTGAAAATCAAGCTTTTTTACAAACTGTTAAAATGTACAATCACCTTCCCATTTAGGAAATAATAATAGAAACAAGTAAAATACAAATTTAAAGAACATTGTTAAGAAACAGTCATGAAATAGAGGTTATAATTAGAAGAATATTTTAGTTATTAGATTTGAAGTGAAGAAAGTGATGTAAATTTTGTATGAATAACCTTGACGTTTGCTTATGCATCTTTATTTTGTTTGTGCAATAAACGATTTGACTTTGACTTTGGAAATCAACGTTATACTGGTTTATTGCGGATCATTGAAGCCAATATTTTTAAACTGACTTGCACAAATAAGAGTCCTTACCGCATAGATTCTGTATAGACATCTGGTTTATACTTTTTCATTTAGTGTTGTGTGAAATCAAGTTCTACCTGGTTCGTTTGCGGATCATGAGCCAATTTTTTTAATTGTCTTGCACATAATAAGAGCATAATAATAATATTTATTTATTATACCACCAGGCCGCCCATACCAGTATAGTGATATATAATAGACCCACCCACCCGCCCACCACACGTAGCTGTGTATAGATCCTACCCTACCCGCCCACACACGTACAGTGGTATAGAAACCACCCACCGCCACACAGTAAGTGATTAAGACTCCACCCACCCGCCCAACACGTACAGTGATATCGTCCCCACCCACCGCCCAAACCACGTTAACAGTGATATAGACCCACCCACCCGCCCAACACACGTTACAGTGGTATAGGACCCACTCCACCCGCCCACACAAGTTACAGTGAGATCTGGTTAACACTTTTCTCATTTAAAGTGTGAAAATCATTACTGCCTGGTGCATATTGCGGGAGGAATCATGAGCCAATATTTTTAAACCTGACTTGCACAAATAAGAGTCTTACCCGCATAGATTCCGTGGTATAGGCATCTTGTTAACCTTTTCATTTAATGTGTGAAATCTAAGTTACTACCTGGTTCTATTGCAGATTCATGAGCCATATTTCTCAATTAAAAGTCTTGCTAATAAATGCAAATTTTGAAAATAACAAATCACACTTAAAAATTTATTTTCGGAAACTAAACGAAGCAATAATTTTGAACTTGCTGATATTTTGGTCTGAAGCAATTTTGGCGATGTCTTTTAGAAGTATGAGTTTGGCACATTATAGCCTAGAGACCTTATATCAGGAGTTCTTTTAAGAAAATTTTTGACCTATGGCATTTGTTGCTCACCTGTTATTGCTAAGTCCAATACAAAGCTGAATCTATATTATTAAGGAGAAACTAAGTGTAAATCTTTTGTGTATAGTGACAGTTTGAAGGATAGATAAAAATACAATGATGGCCTTACTTATGATTGTTTATAAAAATCTAAAAGGTCAGTCAGAGGGCATTACTCAAAGATTGTATCTATAGAGTATTATATTGGCTTAAAAAAATTTACAGGGTGGCAATCTTAACTTAGGCAAAAAAAGAGACTTACGGACATCTACACTCATACTCAGTTAATCAGTGCAAGCTGCTTGGGACATTATAAGCATGAACAAACTGGATTTTCAGTTAAGGGGACATTGTACTCAAAAAGATTTTTTGCTTTTTACTTTTTTGCATTCTTATGAACTACATATTCTTATTGAACAAAATGATATATCATTTATTTAGTTTCCATAGTTATAACAATGCAAATTATGTGTCTGCAGCCTTATCATACCTAGGAGATATGCATCGATCTTCCCTTCTTTGCTTTGCTAGCCCTGTTGTGTAATTTGTATTGTAAATATTTTATTATTATAGTAAATAGTATATCAATATAAACTTTCCATTATTTTATTTTGTCCAAGTTGGCAGTAGCTATTAAAAACTGAAAACCCTGTGATTTGTAAATATATATGAGCAGTGAATGTTTTATACATGTAAGTTTATTAAGTTAGTTTTTTTCTGTATAGATTTATCCATGTATTTACTAAATAGGCGTTCTTGAAAAATCTAAGTATTTTTATTACTTTGTACCCTTTTCTCAGGATAGTATTATTAACCTAGCTAGAGACTTGAGATTTTCACTGCATTGTTTTGTCATCACTTGCACTTTGATAAGCAAATCATAAGGTTATGTTTAAATAGTTATTTAATTTAAAAAGTTTTATATCAAAAAATATAAAATTTCGTTTGGTAATTATGAAAAATCAAAATTGAAAAAAAAAAAATAATTATTATGAATGATTATTTGCTTACCTCAGAGCTCTTTCATGTATTGAGTATAGCCCATTAAAAAACACTGATCTTTTATCTTGTATAGTTTTTGAGAAAAAGGGGGCCCCAGTACATAATATGCTAAATTTAACATTTAAGGCTAATGGGAGTACAACTGTCCTCTTAAATAAACTAAAACTTGACCCAAGAAGATCTTTAATTCATACCATTTTGTACTCTGTACTATGAATTGGTGAATCAATTTGATCATAATTCCGATGAAAATTAGTACTGCCAATTATTAACCTCATGGATCCAGAATTTACAGAAAACAGGCAACTTTAATTGGTCTAAAATCTTACCAAAAGGATGTTAATTCAGGACGGTTTCTAAGTTGTCAAATTCAATCCATGGAATTATTATGGCATTCAAATAAATTATTATAAGGTTATTCACAGGAGTTGTTGAACCTCTTACTATATATTCAATTGAATTTTTAGAAAAAAGGTTATTTTCCCTCAGTATTCTAATTGTTCTAACGTCATTCCTATTTTCAAAAAAAGGTGATAAGAAAACTTGCCACATAATTATCGCTCCGGTTTCAATTGTTCCAATTTTTTCAAAAATATTTAAATCTTTATTATTATCAGGTTAATGCTATTTTTTAATCCCAAAAATTTCTCTAAAACTTGATTGTCAGTTTGGATTTCAGGAGGAATAGATCCATACTCAAGCTCGTGCAACGGGTTGTGGAGGGTGCATTGAAGGCTTTTGGAGAGGAGGAGTCTGTTCTCAGTGCTCATGTTTGAATCTTTGCCATGGACGTTATGATTGTATACCATTTGATATTTTTGATTAGCAAACTTGTGATTTTATGGTTATCATAGGTAAACGGTTGGACGTTTTTTAAGTCATACCTAACTAATAGCAACCAATTGTTAACATTAAAGGTGAAGTGTTCTTCACTTAGAGGCGAGTCAAGACAGGTGTACCACAGGGTTCTGTCCTAGGTCTTTCTGTTTGTCTTGCAGTTTAATGACTTGCCATGTAATATCCCAGTGGCGTTCGGTCTTTCTATGCAGATGATACAACTCAATATTTTAGCTCAGATAAAGACTTGGTTGACTAAAGAGTGTTAAGGGATACTGCTAGTGATTCTGTTATCTTAATGGTTTACGTCAAATATATTGGTTTTGTAACGAAGAAAAAAACTCAAAATTTATTTATTCGTTTAAATTATATGATTGTCATAATAAATTCACGTGCTGAAACTGCTTTGTCTTCATGTTGGATACAAAACTAAATTTGGAATGTCGCATTACGGAGATTTGTAAGAAACTGTCCAGAGTTGTTCTATCTGTTTTGGAAGCTTAAACCCATTGATTAATTCATGATTTTTGCGCTCTACAGCTTACTTTGGTATATTCCAGTCCCACTAGCAATATGGGATTGAATTCTCTGGGGCCATTCTTATGATGTAGATAGCATTATTTTATTGCAGAAAATGTTGTTAGAATTCTGGCTAGGTAAAAAGTCCTAGGGATCACTGCAAAGCACTGTTCATTCAACGAGAATACTTACCAATCAACTAACCTTTACATACTTATGGTGTATGCTTTATATAAAAAATAATCCTACATGATTTTCTAAACTAGGAAACAACATTAATGGACATCTAACGGACAAAACACACTCCTGGACAATACTCAGCAGGTTGGCAAAATTTGGTAAGTCTATGTTGCAAAATTTACAGTATAAAATATTTTTAACAAGCTGTCCTGAGTCTGCTCGTACAGCTGATTTTTAAGTAGTTTTAGAATTTCTATTTTCAATTTCTAATCAAATAACCCTTTCATATAGATTAGGGAATTTTTGGAACCCCTGTGGAATATAGAATTTAAGTAATCTTAGGCTAGTGAAAGGATCCTCAAATGTTAATGACTACATATTTTGGTATGTTATTTATATTTTTAATCATTTACATGTAGTTTTAACACCTTTGTATTTAACTTAATATAACATATTTATGCATGTAACTCTCTTAGTTTTAACATAAAAATTGACTGCCTAATTCATGTGACTTAGATCTCTGGCAATAAAGTTCTTGATTCTTGATTATCCAATCACCATAGTAATTGACTATCCATGACTCTCTCTTTGTGAGATATAAATACTCAATGCTCAAGAGTAGATGGTTTGTTATTGAATTACTATTGGTTTAATTTACTCTTTTATTTCCATTGTTCATAGGTTCCATTATGCTTGTTACTTGCCATAGTAATTGACTATCCATGACTCTCTCTTTGTGAGATATAAATACTCAATGCTCAAGAGTAGATGGTTTGTTATTGAATTACTATGGTTTAATTTACTCTTTATTTCCATTGTTCATAGGTTCCATTATGCTTGTTACTTGCCATAGTAATTGACTATCCATGACTCATCTCTTTGTGAGATATAAATACTCAATGCTCAAAGAGTAGATGGTTTGTTATTGAATTACTATTGGTTTAATTTACTCTTTTATTTCCATTGTTCATAGGTTCCATTATGCTTGTTACTTGCCATAGTAATTGACTATCCATGACTCTCTCTTTGTGACGATATAATATACTCAATGCTCAAGAGTAGATGGTTTGTTATTGAATTACTATTGGTTTAATTTACTCTTTTATTTCCATTGTTCATAGGTTCCATTTATGCTTGTTACTTGCCATAGTAATTGACTATCCATGACTCTCTCTTGTGACGATATAAATACTCAATGCTCAAGAGTAGATGGTTTGTTATTGAATTACTATTGGTTTAATTTTACTCTTTTATTTCCATTGTTCATAGGTTCCATTATGCTTGTTACTCGCCATAGTAATTGACTTATCCATGACTCTCTCTTTGTGACGATATAAATACTCAATGCTCAAGAGTAGATGGTTTGTTATTAAATTACTTTTAGTTCAATTTATTCTTTCATTTCCATGGTTCATAGGTTCTATTATGCATGCCCTAGTAATTGTATTATTTATGAAAAAATCGTTGATACAAGATTTTTAAAAAGTAGGCCTCCATACAATTCAGATATAAATATATAGTAATGTACAGGGAGTATAAATTAGGGGATTAAAAAG
>JAQJVL010007361.1:0-24332 GCA_035578905.1 Stictocephala bisonia | reverse complement strand
AATTCAGTAATAACAAGGTTACAACTGGAAATAAGCTGTGAATTATATAATCAAATTTGAAAATCTGGATGACGAAGACTCTAGTTCAATCGATTGATAACAATAACTAAGCAGTTTTACTAAAAATAAATTTAAAAATCGCTTAGGATGATCATAGTTTTTAAATTATGATTGGTAATGAAATGTGTGCAATTTGAAACTAGTTCGATACATGAGGCTACACTGAACAATAGATAAATAATTATGTCATTACGAGAAATTCATTAAAACCTGGTGTAATCGAATGAAAACCATAGACGTAGTCGGCTAATGTAATAGGTCTACCCGATATTGGCGACGAGATGCAGTCTGAAATATCAGCTAAGTGCCAACTAGTGATACAGTGAAGATTTTGGACAGCTAAACTATAAACTTACGATTAAAAAATGAGACGTTTGATAAGGCTTTGTTTCATTAAAAATTATTTTCCGAATCTCTAAATTCGTCGTATTTTGCTTAGAAAAGGTCTTCTAAACATGTTTCTCCCTCACTTTGGTTTGGTTAATTCGTGATTGTTTTACAGTTTACATCGACGTCAATGTGAACAGGGGACCGTTCAGTGAATTTACGAATCAAAATTATCGTACTTTACCACCTTTTACACTCCAACTGTGTTATTATCTAACCTAGTCAGAAAACCGTTCAACAATTTGACAGGAAAAAATATCGTATGCGCAAATATTACACACAGTTTTGACGATCTAAGGCGTTTTCGAAATAATAATTAATAGACGTTCGCCACGGATATATAAATATATATATTTTTTTATTTGACGGAAAATTAATCAATAATGTTGTGTCACACGCTGCTAGAACGTCATTACCATATTTTATATGACATGATACAGTATTTTCTTACGTCAAATTATTGGACGATTCCCTGCTCAGATTAAAAAACAAAATAGACCTCAATCGACTCTCAAGAAATATACGATAATTTCATTTCCGAAAAAGAGCTGAAACGGTTCCTTGCACGTACTATACTGCGACCGAGATGAACTTTCACCTAGAAAAGATTGGAAGTTCGATTCTTGGGATATAAAGTGATCCGTTCTCGGGACTCTTTTGATTGCGCAGTATTATTGATATGAACGAAAATATGCATAATTTCCACGGTTCACAGACAGATTTGTATTGGTAACAGGTTTTTTTGAGCATTTGGAACCGGATCTCTCGTCCCCTTTCTTGGGTCATAAAGAAACTAACCAGCACTTCTGATTTATTCACGCTTTTTAAGGTTAGGTTACAAGTGACTAGTAGACTCGGCAACCAAAATGTGTGATCGCTACTATTTACAGTGAGCGCTACCATCCCAGCTCTGTTGATCACTTTGAACTAAACTAGTTCAAATCATAATGAACTCTTTCACTACGTCGACTAGTTCATTTGACTGTCGTCGTGTACTACCTATTCTTAGGCGTATTGTTCAGTTCATAATTACACGTACCAAACTGATAACGTATGTGGCGGCGCCACCCGTGGCGGGGGATGCAACTAGCGCGTGCGCATGCGCGAGGATCTGGGAAGGGGTGCGGCGTACGCAGGCAGCAGACAGTCTGTGAGTGTTGAGCATGCCTGATGGGCCAGGACACCGACTCCACCCGCACATTCGACAGCTAAGTCATTTAGTGTAGATCATTATTAATTAGGAACCGAATATTTCAGTATGATTAGATTAGGCTAAATTATCCATTAAGGGGGGGGGGAGTAGTTCCGATAGGTAGGGTTTAGGCAGTCAGAAAAAATGTAGGGATTCAGAAGTCTGAGGCACGAGGGGATTGCAGCCGACCAGTTATCATTTTTCAGTTTAGAATAATCAATTAATTAATCTATAATTATAGTACCCTTAAGGTAGATCACTATTTAGTGCTGAACAAAGCTGGTTGTGATTGATAGGCACCGTTCGCAAGCACTCACGCGGCCGAGACCATTGTACCAGCCCGCGCGTTTCTAACGCGGTGGAAACGGCGAATCTGTTACCCAGGGATTATCTCACACGGCCTCTGATAATTAATCATTAGCTATTCAACTCGCTCTTTAATCGCACATTTAATCCGTCCAATTAATTACGACGACATCAAGTAACCCGCCAATATATATATATTTTTTCGCCCGCCTCCGCTGCGATTTTGAATAGATTTCGCGTTTCCCCCGCAATTGGTAGCAGAGCGTTCAGAGTAGAATTAAGTACCTTTTTTTATGAGTGAAATAGCAGGGCGATCAGTTTGGTAATATATATATAGATGTTTTGTTAGTAAAAAGGTCGGTTAGCTGGCACGAAGAGAAGCCGATTCGGACATGTCGGGCATGGCACGAGCATGTCGTCACGAGCATGTCGGCCGACCGGCAAACATGACTTTCACTCCTAGCAATCGACGGTAAAGCAACAAATTTGCAAATTACTCGAATTGAATTTAGAGCAATATTATTTTTAACGAAGTGGATTTAAATTTTCTGTTTAATAAATACGGAGAACAATGACGATGAGAACTAGAGGTACGCGTCTGCGGTGTAGACGGGCTGTGTCGTGCGTTTTTAAACCTGTCTATAGGCTGCGACGGCGTGCATCCGGTGATGTCAGCATTGTCAAGTTCCGTATATGTTCCTCATTTTGCAATTCATTCAAGGAAGATGAATAATAAAAATGAAGGGAGGAGAAGTCAAGAATTCAATTTTGTGTAAATTTTCCTCTTACACGAACGCGTGAGTGCATGTAATAATATACTTTCGAACCTTGAGACCCATCCCCCCACCAAAGCTGGAAAGCGTGCCAACCGGGGGATGGCTCAAAACAAGTCGAGCGATGGGATCACGGGTGGCAGTTGGAGGGTCAAAATAACACTCGGCAGCTGAGCAAAACTAATTTATTACAAGAAACATCATTTAATAAATCAAAACGGCAGAAGGCCACAATATAAAATAGGCAGAAGGCCACAATATAAAATTTGCACTTAAATAAATAATAACAAACACTAAAATTACCAAGATACTACACAATAATAACAAACGCTATAAATACCACAAACTCTACAAATACCCAAAATTTAACAATTAATCAACTGTATGGCCTATCTGCAGCCTAGCCTGAGACACCCCAAAACGTAAGAAAAATTTAATAGGCCCCGACTAAAAGTGAAGAAAATTATAAAATTTTTGGTATCACCAATTACACCGGCAATTTGGCCCGCATCCCTTGATTCCACCGGGCCAGGGAGTAAGCCGGAATCCCTGGGCAGCTCCGAATTAAAAGTTAAGCAAAAGAACAATAATCCCCTTTTGGTGAAAGTTTAAAAATTAAATAATTTAAAAGAAAATATAACACGGTACCGTTCTAGTAAAAATTCACTTCAAAACACCCCCCAATACACTTAACAAACAATAAATAACCATAACTAGGCCTAAACATCTAAATAAATAATAACAAAACTTAACCATAGGGACCTAACAAGTATAAACTCTAAAAAATATAACAACAAATAAAACTAACTAAATAAATAACAATAAATATTAACCACGAACGTTCTTTGTGTATATTAAAAGCTTTTTTTTTTTTTTAATAAAGAAAACATATAAGTCCCCATGGCTGTGTGATCACTCTGTCCAATGTTAGGCCTAGGCCACATACAGTTCCATAAACTTTTTTTTTCTTCTTTTATATTTCATGATTTTTTTCTTTTTATTTCTTTTTTAATATCACCATCGAAACCCCCAGCTCAGCCGCCGGGAACAAAAACTGGAAAGCACTGACCTGAGGACAGAAGACTCATACCCAAAGATGTAGGTGGGGCAGCAGGGTCACCAATGGCCTCTATACACGGTCCTCAGGCCAGGCTGGCAGTGTGGATGGTCGAACTTTCCCCGGACGGCAGGCCGAGGGCTGAAACGTCCTACTCAAGGACCCTGGAGTTTTAGTTGGTCTAGCCAAACATGGAAAGGAGGTTCGGCCGAGTAGAACTCTTCTAGACCAATCTTAGACTGAACAGACAGGCCAACCTGACCGAAGCTGCTGGAACACGGAACGAAACGGAACTGGGCCAACGGCTACCAAAGTACGCAAATCGCCGGGCAAAAGCGAATCTCAGGCAGCCTGGCAGACAACAACGAAAAAAGAAACTGTACCGGTCCAAAACCCGGTACAACCTCCCTCTGCAAACCTCAACACACCCAGGCAGGGGAGAACACTCGGTACCTCAGGGAACCAAGAGAAGACGAAGACCTCCGAAGAGTGGTGTTCCAAGGACGTCCAAGAGAACCTAAGAGGGGAAACCCCTCGAACAGGGAGCAAACTACCCTGACTGTCGGGCCCGACAAGAAAAAAGAGAGAAAGAAGACTCTCTCAGAACAGCCACCTAGGGCGCAGAGGTGATCAATCTCTTTGCCCCAAGAAACCCCCAGGAACACCAACTCCTGGACCAACCGTTCCCCGGAAAGCCTTAAGCTGGGACACATGGGCTTTCCTGAACACCCTGCCTGACTGGGGATCAACCAGCAGAGCAGTCACCGGTGACAAAAACCTGTCGATGCGGTGGGGACCAGACCACCGATAGCACAACTTTGCAGCTCTTCGTTCCGCGGCCGAACTGACCGGGTGAGCCTGACAAAGAACCAGATCTCCAACCTGAAAAGGGTTAGGAGTACGACCCTTATCATACCTCCTCCTCACTCTCTCTCTAGCACGTAGCAGGTTGCGCCGAGCAGCCCGCCACGTGGACACTACGTCAGTGGCACCTGGCGTAGGTAGAAGATCCTCTAACCTCCACAAGTTGGACAAAGGGTTGTTAGGAGGGTAGCCATGTAGAATTTCGAAGGGAGTGGCATTGTGACTCTCATGCTTAGAAGAGTTAAAAGCAAGCTGGAGCCAAGAGAGACTCTCATCCCAGGTGTTCTGCTTCTCAGCATGGAAGGAAATAAGGGCAGACCGAAGATTGCGGTTGAACCGCTCTGCATGAGAAGGCTGTGGGTAATACGGAGAGGTAGTCACATGCCTGATACCATTGCCAAAACAGAACCTACGAAACTCATGGGAGGTAAACTGGCTACCGTTGTCGGACACAAGAGTGGAAGGCACACCAAAGTGCTGGAAGAGTTGGGACTGGAGAGCACGGATGGTGAGCTTAGCCGTGGCACTCCGAAGTGGGAAAAGCCAAACGAACTTCGAGAAAGCATCCACACAAACAAGTAGGTAGGAGCTACCTGACTTGCTACGGGGAAAAGGACCCACGTAGTCGATGAACACCTTCTCAAAAGGACGCTCGGCCACCTCAGAAGATAACAACCCTAACCTTGCATTCTGACTAGGCTTGCTGAGAGAGCACAGGTGACAAGCCCGCACTCTGCCAGCAACATCCCGGTCCATGCCCTTCCAGATGAAGTACCTACGAATCTTAGCGATGGTCTTATGAATGCCAAGATGACCGCCCACAAGGGAAGAGTGATAATACTGAAAGACCATCGGTACTAGATGACTAGGCAGCACTACACGGGGTTCACCCCTCTGTCGAGGACGGCAACAGAGTACCCCTTTGGACAGAAAATAGGGAGGGTGGGCACCTCCCTCTTGAAGCTCACCTAAGATGACTGACAGCTCAGGATCTTTCTGCTGATGGGACAGTAGGTCGTCAAAAGCCAGAGGAAAATCCAGAAGAACAGCACCACACTGAGCAACAGCCTCAGTCGGTGGATCACTGGGTTCGTGATACATGCGGGAAAGAGCATCCGCGATGACATTCTGGGTACCCCTAAGATGTTGGACTCGGAACTTAAAGGCAGAAATTTTGACCACCCAGCGACCAATTTTCCCGAGCTGTCGGGGATGGGCTAGAAGCCAAGACAGTGCCTGATTGTCCGTCTCCAGCAAGAACTCAGCGTGTTCCAAGAAACGCCGAAACTTGTCCGTACCAAAGACAACAGCCAGACACTCTAACTCATAGATGGAAGAAGCTTTCCTTTCCTGGTGAGACAACGTCCTCGAAGCAAAAGCGATGGGCTGCCTGACCCCATCAAACTCCTGAGAAAGAACAGCAGCAATGGCGGAGGAGGAGGCATCAGTCTGAAGAACAAATTCTCTGCTGAAATCAGGCATACGCAGGACAGGAGGTTGCATGATAGCCTCCTTGAGAGCATCAAAGGCAGTCTGCTGAGCTTGGCCCCACACAAAAGGGACACCTTTCTTTCGCAGCTCGTTCAACGGGGCAGCAAGCTCGGCCACGTTAGGGATGAAGCGACGGTAAAAATTCACCATCCCCACAAAACGGGCCATCCCCTTGGCATCTCTGGGAGGAGGAAAATCCCGAATGCCCTGGGTCCTCGCAGGATCTATGCAGACGCCTCGAGAAGATATCAGATGACCCAGAAAAGAAATCTCAGGACGAGCAAAAGTGACTTTCTCTGGATTGACGGTAAGGCCAGCTGATTTGAGGCGACTAAGAACTTCCTCCAGATGTTGCATGTGTTCCCCGAAAGTCTCACTGTAGACAAGAAGATCGTCCAGGTAATTGAAGACAAACTTGAACTTCACATCATGGAAGATGGAATCAAGCAGACGAGTAAGAGTCTGGGCACCCACAGCAAGACCCATAGGAACCCTAGTGAACTGATAGAGATTCCAGGGAACACAGAAGCTAGTCATGGGCCGTGATTCCTTCTTCAATGGAATCTGATGGTAGGCCTGGTTCAAATCGAAAACACTGAAAAACTTAGCCTTACCGAACCAATCAAACGCAGAATGCAAATCAGGCAGAGGTACCGAGTCAATAGCGACCTTAGCGTTGAGCCTCCGATAATCCATCACAAGCCTAGACTTACCATTAGGCTTGGGCACAAGAAAAGCTGGACTGGCATAAGCAGAACGAGACGGTTCAATCACACCCTTGCTCAGAAGATCCTCAATCATAGCCCTCATAACCTCCATCTTTGGGGGAGCAAGTTTGTACGGATGACTTCTAACGGGCTGAGAATCGGTGAGGTGGATCTCATACTCCAGAAGAGAAGTGACCCCAAGCTCAGCCGTAAGCACATCAGGAAACCGCAAACACAGCCTCCTAATGGCCTCCGCCTGCTCAGGGGGGAGATGACCAACCGGATCCACCTTGGGTTGTTCGGGCTCACAACCCACCTCTCTGACTGCAGGAGGGCAGTCAGAATCACCTACTAGAGGCACCAAAACTCGCCGATTAAACTTGAAAAACATCTGGCGCTTCTGGAGGTCAAGCACCATACCACTTTTAGAAATAAAGTCTGCCCCTAGGATACAGGAAACCGCCAGGTCCTTGGCAACAAGAAAACCCCACCTCCAGGAAAATCCTTCAATTTTAAAATGGAAAAACGCCTTTAGAATTATAGGTAGAGGAGTTTGGGATGCCGTCCAGCAAGTAATAGAAGAAGGCTCGGTGTGCCTGACAAGTCCTAAGGCGTCAAGGGACTCAAAAAGAGAAAGGCTGATGATACTGCATGCCGAACCAGAATCAAGAAGGGCTCGACACACCGTACCACCAAAAGATACAAACACGCCAGGACACACCGAGGTGACCGCCCTAAGTCCCAGGGAAGCCATGCCAGCAAGGCCCGAAAAATCCCCGACACTCCTGCTATGGGCACGTGTCAAAGGCAAATGGCCACGGTCAGTCGCAACAACGCGGGGAGCTACTGTGGAGGCAACCCCCCGCGCTGAGCGTTTCCCGCCCCACGACCTCGAGCACGTGGACAGTCACGTCGAATGTGACCAGGTTGGCCACAAGCAAAACACACAACAGGAGGCCGAGAACCACGACCCTCCACTGGCTGACTCACACCTACAGACATAGCTGGTCGACGGGTGGGGAGAGCACGATGACTCTCAGAATCCCTCCCTTGCTGGTCTGAGAACTGCACGCTGCGCGAAACAATGCACAGCTGATGCAGCTCCCGAAAAGTCGAAGGAACACCAGCAAAAACCAATCTGCACCGTTCTTCGGGAGAAATGCCATCCAGGATGACACGAACGGTGTCAGCTTCAGAAAGGGTGAGGCGCAACGCTTGACGAGCTTCCTTGACTGAAGAGACATAGGCTGCCAGAGACTCGCCCCTACCCTGCGACCGATAAAATCTGTCCATGACCATCCTCTCCCTGAGTCGAATGGGAAGAAACGATGAAAGTAACTCTCGATGGAACGAGTCCACCGAGGCATCACTGGCCAAGACAGAACTCAGCAACTCCCCAACGGGGCCTCTACAATACGGGAAAACCAGACGAAGCAAGTCCCCAGCCTGCATGCCGGGCATCTCACTAAGTCTGAGAAAGGCCACCAGAAACTTAAGAAGCTCCTCAGGATCCATCCCATCGATCACAGGGAGATTCTGGATCATGGGCGTGAGAGGGTTAGGCAGCTTGTGGTAGCTCAGCTGCAGAAGAGCAGGTGAACCCAAAGAAGTAGTAGGAACGGCAGCTGGAGCCGAACCACAAGCGACCCCAACAGAAACGCCTGCAGGCTCAGAAGGAACCTCAGGCACAGTGAGAGCCGGTGTCTCAGCCTGCAGCCTCGACACGTTAGGCGACAGTGTGAAAGCAGGCCGCTGACCCAGACCCGTAGGAGTCGTGGAACCGGAGAGTGCCTGAAAAATCTCCTCCAGCCTAGACACACTCTCCAAGATCCACGCCCTATCCGATGGTTCCAACCCCGGTGCCCGGTTGACCAGCCTTAAACGGGCAAGCAGATGCCCCAAACGTGCAAGGCGGCAGGCCCGGTCACGACCCACTGGAGGTTCCAACTGCAAATCCTCTAACACCCCTTCCCAATCTTCCACCTTCCGTTTACAAATCCCCAACTCATCACCAACCTCCAGCAGGTCAGACCAATCCACCGCCGTACCCGCGGACAACTGCTCCCGCAGCAACCTCCGGAGATTCAAAACATCCCCTTCCGGAGTCACACCCCGCGACCTCAATTCGAAAATCAACTCCTCCTTGACTAGGAGCGCAACATTCTGCAGATAGGCCATCTCGCAAAACAAAAATTCTCAACAATATACACAAAAAAACGACAACTCCAGGGTCCAAGACGAACTAAACCCTCAGCCTACCGAGCCACTGCCGACCACTCCAATCCACCCATGAAACCCATTCAACAAAGTAACCAAGCGGATTGCCTAGGTTTTTTTTTTTTTTTTTTTTTTTTTTTAAACATAAAGTTAAATGATTTATTTGGTTTTTAATTGTTTTTCTTTTTAAATAATTATTTATTTGTTTCTTTTTTTTTTTTTCTACGTATTACCAAGACACCTTGACGGTAGGTCGGCCAACCATGGCCTACTAACTGGCAAACACCCACCGTCAACAACCAAGAGAGAATTAATTTTTTTTTTTTTTTTTTTTTTTTTTTTTTTTTTTTTTTTTTTTTAAGGCAACCACGCTCTGCTACCAATTGAGACCCATCCCCCCACCAAAGCTGGAAAGCGTGCCAACCGGGGGATGGCTCAAAACAAGTCGAGCGATGGGATCACGGGTGGCAGTTGGAGGGTCAAAATAACACTCGGCAGCTGAGCAAAACTAATTTATTACAAGAAACATCATTTAATAAATCAAAACGGCAGAAGGCCACAATATAAAATAGGCAGAAGGCCACAATATAAAATTTGCACTTAAATAAATAATAACAAACACTAAAATTACCAAGATACTACACAATAATAACAAACGCTATAAATACCACAAACTCTACAAATACCCAAAATTTAACAATTAATCAACTGTATGGCCTATCTGCAGCCTAGCCTGAGACACCCCAAAACGTAAGAAAAATTTAATAGGCCCCGACTAAAAGTGAAGAAAATTATAAAATTTTTGGTATCACCAATTACACCGGCAATTTGGCCCGCATCCCTTGATTCCACCGGGCCAGGGAGTAAGCCGGAATCCCTGGGCAGCTCCGAATTAAAAGTTAAGCAAAAGAACAATAATCCCCTTTTGGTGAAAGTTTAAAAATTAAATAATTTAAAAGAAAATATAACACGGTACCGTTCTAGTAAAAATTCACTTCAAAACACCCCCCAATACACTTAACAAACAATAAATAACCATAACTAGGCCTAAACATCTAAATAAATAATAACAAAACTTAACCATAGGGACCTAACAAGTATAAACTCTAAAAAATATAACAACAAATAAAACTAACTAAATAAATAACAATAAATATTAACCACGAACGTTCTTTGTGTATATTAAAAGCTTTTTTTTTTTTTTAATAAAGAAAACATATAAGTCCCTATGGCTGTGTGATCACTCTGTCCAATGTTAGGCCTAGGCCACATACAGTTCCATAAACTTTTTTTTCTTCTTTTATATTTCATGATTTTTTTCTTTTTATTTCTTTTTTAATATCACCATCGAAACCCCCAGCTCAGCCGCCGGGAACAAAAACTGGAAAGCACTGACCTGAGGACAGAAGACTCATACCCAAAGATGTAGGTGGGGCAGCAGGGTCACCAATGGCCTCTATACACGGTCCTCAGGCCAGGCTGGCAGTGTGGATGGTCGAACTTTCCCCGGACGGCAGGCCGAGGGCTGAAACGTCCTACTCAAGGACCCTGGAGTTTTAGTTGGTCTAGCCAAACATGGAAAGGAGGTTCGGCCGAGTAGAACTCTTCTAGACCAATCTTAGACTGAACAGACAGGCCAACCTGACCGAAGCTGCTGGAACACGGAACGAAACGGAACTGGGCCAACGGCTACCAAAGTACGCAAATCGCCGGGCAAAAGCGAATCTCAGGCAGCCTGGCAGACAACAACGAAAAAAGAAACTGTACCGGTCCAAAACCCGGTACAACCTCGTGCCCACATTTGTTGAATTTGGGGAGTTTAATGAAAAAAAAAAAAAAAACATTCAAATTTATATCAGTAACGTCAGATATATTAACTATAAATCCTATACAGCAATATCAAATATTTATCAAAGTCTGCGGGAGATTTATTCCACTCTAGCCATTAGCGCAAATACGAAAGCCAATAGTTTTGGATAGGTTTTTTCATTCATTTTATTTAAGTAATTAGTAATAGTTTAATTTTATTTAAGATGTGCACCGTAATCTATTTTTAAGTACACCTTGTGATAACGAATTTTGTGACAGATATTCTCAAAGCTTGGGTTACATCCAACTACCTAGGAGATTTCACGCTAATTATTTTCCAAGCGAAGTTAATAATGGTGTAGTCTCTTTTCCAAAATCTATTTAAGTGAAAATCTATTAAAAAGAAAAAAAAAATGTAAAAAAAATATATAAAAATTAATGTAAAAATGTAAAAACAAATGTAAAAAATGTAAAAAAAAAAAAGAGTAACTATGTGAGGATGTAATAAGACTGAAAATAAAATTTTGCTTGGGAAATCTCGGAGTAACCTGAGTGGAGAGGCAATTAGCCATTGATTAATGTTTCTATTATTTACAGTATGTAATGTATTCTATTGATTATGTACAGTTCATATTAAGTTAAGTTTAGCATATTTTCTTTTCAGTCAGTATTAAATGTCACCCCAGCAAGCTATTAGCAGGTCAACGATATTCCAGCTATACTTGAGCATTATCGATCCGCTCAGTAGAAACCGGTTTTATCCATTTCAAGACACCCAGCCGTGTCCAGCTGAACTTATTGGTTGCACAAACACACTGACGAATATTACTGACTAAAAGTGGAACAATTCTTTTAAATAAATATCGCATTTAGGCATTTAAAAAGCAAGAAAATATAAATTGTATTTGTAATTTTATTAATTAATTAATTGGCCATTAAACAATAAACGTTATTAATTAATTAAATGGGCATTAGACAATAAATTTAATTTAATTGAATAAGGCAACAGTTAATTTTTAATGGGAATTCTTTTAGGGTATTTTGTAAGTAATAGGGTTTTTTCCTGGCTGACCTACCTGTAGTGGTTCAGTTTCCCTCCCCACCTGGTGAGTCAAGTGTATTAGTAAATTGAGTACTTTCTTACGGCGTTTGTGATATTTCTTTTTTTGAGATTTGAGTCGAAATTTGAACGGCCGAAAAATTGAAATGGCGGAGAAGCCGGTATTTGAATGGGAACAGCGGCCCCCGGGTACGTCCTGGATAAACGATCTTAATGCGGCCCAAGCGGTGGCCCAGTGCAACAAATGGGGATTAACCCCAATGTCGACCTTGGAGGCCAATAGGGTTCTTCTCAAAGAACATATTAAGAATTCAGGGGGCGCCTTGCCCGTGACGCCAATAGTGGTTACCACACCGGTAAACCTGCAATCAGACGCGGAGCCCCCCCCCCCCCCCGGTCATGAACAGTGGCGGGACGTAGTCCAGGCCAGGGCCCAAGCGGTGGGCAATGAGATCGCCAACGCCCTGGCGGCTCACGACACCGCTCAGCGCACCCCCGCTCTACCGACGGTCGTGAGGGACCTGCTTTCATCGGCGCCCAACTGTAACGGCGTCGAGGCGCGCGTGTTGCTGGATTTTCTGAGAGCGATCCGCCGAGTGGTCCAGTTGGACCTGGCCACCAATAAACAGCTATTAGTCGCATTGCTGCCTAAGACAGCCGGCCACTTAAGGGCGATGTGGGCCGAAGCAGTACGTAGGGACGCTCCAATACACCAGCTCCTGGCTGACTTAGTGGACACATTTTTACCCGACAGGGCGAAGCAGCACCTATTAAACCAAACGGTCTACCGTGTCCAGGGTCCCGCAGAGTCACTGGCGGACTTTATTATGGACGTTAGGGAGGCGGCGGATATTTTACTGCATGGCAGTCACGACATTTTGGACATAATTTTGACAGGGATGAACCCACCCACGAGGGCCAGGTTAGCGGGTTTTCCAGCCCCGGGCGATATCACAGATCTATTAGCCCTGATTCCCCGTATGGAGGTGATTCGTCAGACGGAGTTGCAGCAGGCTAGGCAGGGTCAGCAATATCGGGACAACCCCCGACTGTATGTTCCGAGACAGGACGGACAATATTATAATGGACCGAGGGTCCCCTTTCAACCCCAGCGTGGCAATAGTTATGGGGCCAGGCGGCCTACAGGCTCCCAATTCCACACGGCACGGCCAATAGGGCCTGCCCATGGCACTTACCACTTTCGACCTGCCGCTCCTAGGAGCTACGGAAGGCCGGGCTTCAACCGTTTAAACTCCAATCGAGGGCGCCAATAAGCGCCACGCCCCCTCGTAATTTAATTGGCGCTGCGATTAGACCCGAAATATCAAAGAATCACTCACCGAGCAAGTTTTCGGTACGAGTGCCGAAACTGGCTAGTTGCACTATATCAGTCAAGTTCGGCGAACGGGAGGCAGAGGCACTTATCGACACCGGATCAACCATTTGTCTATGTTCACGGGTTTTTTTCGACCAGCTGAGAACCGATAGGGCATCGGTGAAGTCTATAACCCCCACTAGAGAGTGCGCAGTATCGGCATCCGGCAATAAAATTAGCTTTAAACATTCAGCAGAGATCCATTTCAAAATTGCACATTTTTCCTGGACGTATAAATTTTTTACTGCGCCAAAGTTACCGACATCGATAGTGTTAGGGGCTAATTTTTTGAAGAAAGCCAAGGCGGTAATAGACATGGCCAAAATGCAGGTTACCTTCCCCTATGGGTCAGGGTTGGTTATGGCAGTGAAACCTTGCGAGTTTGACGAGATTCGAGCAGAGTTCCACGTACGCCGTGGGCGACAATTTAACGCCAGCTCAAGTGGCCCAGGTAGACAAATTAATTCGCTAATTCCCGGACACGGTGACGCCGAAGTTAGGCAGAACAAATCTGATCACATACGATATTAAGTTAAAAGCGGAGAAGGCGGTAAGGTCCAGACCGTATCAGTTCGCTCCACCTAAGCTTCAGGCCCTTAGAGAGCACATATCCGACTTACTTCAAAAGGGCGTGATTCGCGAATCGTCTTCCGAATACAGCTGTCCCGGGTTCCTGGTACCCAAAAAGGGTAACAAGACCAGATTCGTAGTCAACTACAAGCAACTAAATAACTTAATGGAGCTCGAGTCAACTCCCATGCCAACAGTGGAGTCCGCGTTTCAGTACCTGGGCCAAGCCAAGTGGTACACGCTGCTGGATTTGAACAGCGCTTATATGCAAATACCTCTCACTGAGGGAAGCAAGAAGTATACGGCTTTCGTGGTCCCCTTTGGCCAATACGAATTTCAGGTGGTGCCTTTCGGCATCTCGACCGGCTCGCAAGTTTTAACTAGGCTCATCGATAAGATATTTGGAGATATTAAGTATAAATACGTGTTTAATTTTTTTGATGACCTTGTGGTATACTCTAGCGGGACGTTTGAGGAGCATTTGTCGCACTTAAGAGAGGTGCTTCAGCGTATTCGGAAGGCCGGGCTAACAGTCAACCCAGAGAAGATGACGGTCGCCTCGAATCAAATTGAGTTTTTGGGTCATATATTTCGAAATGGCTCGGTGACCTTTGACCAGGATAAGATTAAGCCATTGCTTAACCTCCCGACACCGAAGAACGCCAAACAAGTGTCACGGGCTGTGGGTATGATGGCATATTACGCCAAATTTGTTCCCAATTTCGCGAAATTGGCAGCGCCATTAAATCATTTAAAGCGCAAGAACGTAGCGTTCTGCTGGGGCGGCGAACAGGAGCAGGCCTTCCAGGAATTGAAAAGAATTCTGACATCGTACCCTGTACTTCGGCTACCCGATTTCAATCGGCCTTTCATTCTACAGACGGACGGTTCGGGTACCGGGCTAGGCGCCCAGCTAGCGCAAGACTACGACGGCAACCTTTTGCCCGTAGCATTCGCTTCGAGGCCGCTGAATAAGCACGAGCTGAACAAGCCAACTATGGAGCTCGAATGCCTAGCGGTAGTGTTCGGCCTAACCAAATTCCAGCAATACCTCGAACACAGGGAGTTCACCCTCCAAACCGACTGTTCCGCCTTGTCTTGGATCCTGAATCACCCCCGGCAAGTGGGCAAAATAGCGCGTTGGATCACATTTATAAATTCGTTTAAGTTCGCATCTTAGCACATTCGTGGGGACTCAAATGCAGTCGCCGACTGTTTGTCCCGCCTGTACGAGGGCGCGGAGCCGACCCCGACAAGCGTCCCCATTAATACCTCAGCGATGCCGCCGACCGTAACTGTGTTAATGAGAATCCCGGAAGCGTTTAGGGACATTCACACACATCAGCGCGACGACCCGACACTACGCAAAATCATAAAGGACCCCAATAGAAACGCCGCCTATTCTATCAGTAACGGTGTTCTGATGCATTTGGCATCAGGCCAGAAGACGCCGCGCATTGTCCTGCCCGCCAAGCTAACAGACATGATTTTTCATTACTACCATCTAGCTCCAACCTCTGCTCATTTAGGAGTCCGTAAAACCTTGGCGAAAATCAATAATTTCTTATGGGCACAGGATTTAAATAAAATCATTGCAGACAAGGTCAAATCCTGCGTACAGTGTCAGCGAGCCAAGCAGGCCCCTAACACCAAGGTGGGCCTAATGGCGTCCGAGGTAGTGACCCGCCCTTTTCAAAAAATTTTCATCGATTATGTGGGAAAGTTACCCAGATCAAAGGCGGGAAATTCATATTTATTATCGGTAGTCGACGCATTCTCTAAGTTCGTCTTTCTCTTGCCCGCCAAAAATCAGACAGCAGCGACCACGGTTAAATTACTGACAAAAAACATTTTTTCTCACTACGGGTTCCCGGAAAGTATAGTGTCGGACAATGGGCCGAATTTTAAATCCCGGATATTAACCGACATGTGCATGGACTTCGGCATTCGTCACATTTTCACGTCCCCGTACCACCCCAGCGCCAATAACGTGGAACGGGTGAACAAAAATCTGAAGGTCGCCATGCGAGTATACCACCAGGTGGATCATCGGACATGGGACCAGAACCTGCATTGGTTCCAAGTGGCCTTCAATTCCGCCCAGCACGACAGCACAGGCGTCACGCCTGCTAGCTTGTTTCTGGGTAGGGAGATTAAACACCCGCTCCAGTTAGCGTGGAGGCTCGACGAGCTAGTGCCCTCGGCCCCGCAGATTCCAACGGAGCAGCGCTGGAGGCAAGCGTTGGACGCTCTGCGTCGCGCGAGACAAAAGCGCGAGGCGTACTACAACAGGGACAAGAAGCCCCATAACTTCAAACCGGGTGATTGGGTTATGTATAGACTACATCCCCAGTCCAAAGCGGCCGATAGTGTGAATTACAAACTCATGCCGCAATGGTCCAACCCGTGTGTGATAGGCCGATTCACAACACCGGTCACCGTGCAGTTAGTGAAGCCGTCAACGGGGAGCTTTGTTACGTCGGCTCACGTTTCTCAATTAAAGCGTTTTTTTCAGCCCCAGTTTTAGTATGGCCGGGTGAGTGCTATGCGACGGTCCCTAGCCTAGGTTAGTGTAGTTCTTAAGTTCTATTTTCCTTTCCTTTACTTCTTTCTATCTACACGTCTTCCCGCGTTTGAGTTTTCTTCCGGACGACACCTCTAGTTACCACGGGGTCGGGCGTTTGAGTCTAAGGGGTTTCTTTACGAGGACTCCCCTACAGATTGCCCGACGTCCTGTTGACGTGAGGCGCCGCCACACCTTTTTTTTACCTATTTCTACACCGTCATTAGGGAGAACGCTGCTAAGCCGCTGTGACCGTGGCAAGTTTTAATTTTTTTAGCAATTAAGTTAGAGAAATCATTTCATAAGTTCCTTAATTCCAGTATAAACAAAAGCTGTGTAATGTTTGTGTTTTTTTTTTCGTAATTCACTTTTGTTTATGCTGCTTGCCCGGCACACAGCTGGCGGATAAGCCATCGTGAGGTGAGTTGACACGCCTCAGGATAGTCGCAGTGTCACACACACACGCACACACGCACACGCACACGTCACTCACACATAATAGCACAACGTTCGTCGCCACACTTACACATGACTATCTCTGTCCTGTCTATCTCTTTTCTTATCTATTTAGTACTTAGGGATGCCAGCAAGGAGCTAGGGATACGGGCAGATTAAATTAAGTAGTATAATAATGTTAAGTGGATGAAATTGGGTTATTTAGCGCGATGTATTAGAAACGATCATTAGGAGCAGGTCAAACATGTCAGAATGGACAATGAGCCAGTTAGTTATAAGGATTAAATTTTCTAGTGTTGAATATTGTATTGCATATATTTATTCGAGGTGTTGGCATATAATTTAATGTAGCTGTAAGATTGGAAACTTCATATTATTAGCGAGCGCGGTCATTATATGAATAGACTGCACCCAGCTCAAACAATTATTCTTGGAAGCGACAGAGCGGAAGACGTCGACGAAGGGACGCGCTTATCGCATTCCATTGTTAAATCGGGTCGGCTGCGATACCGAGGACAATAAACAGACAAACGCCACAACAGTACACGACAATGGGGAATTGGCCCAAGCCACAATCTGTTAGGTTACTTTAATTTTAACACACACATTGAAAAATTGATAATCACCTTTAGTAATCAATTTAATAATTAATATCCTACCTTCACCTCCACTTGTTAACAGCTTAAAAAGGAGTCCATTACTAGAGTCACCTGAGATGTTTATACAGTAAGAACCTTACAGACAGACCGACTTAATGTTTACCTTTTCTCACCAACAGTTTTCCCATCGCGTTTACTAACGACCGACGTACGCACAGACTAGGCAGTGTTTCTCTCCAGCATTTATTTACCAATATATTTAACAAGCAAAGATCAAAGGGAAGCGTAACGTGTGTCAAACAATAGGACTAGGTTTATTGATTTTAATTATTGTGGTTAAGATAAAGCCTTCAGATTTAATTTTCCTTTTATACTATTATCTTTTATTTATTTTTAGCCTTCATTACATTAGTATTTTGCTGTAATTCACGATTCTTTAGTCAACCATAACTAGTTTAATTAAGTCAATTCCTTTTCTTTCAAAGTAACGAACAATTAGAATTACCTTACCATTTAAGATAGTCGCGGGGTTAGTTTGCGTCCGATAAGGGCATGTGTCAGCGACTTGCGAAGTGATGACCAAGTGTGAGTCAACTGGTTCCACCAATTCAAGGGATGTCATTCCAGCCACGCTGCCTATGAACACCAACTGCCCGCCTTCCAGCTATTCTATCGTCCATCGGCTGAGCCCTGGATTGAGGAGGGGCGGTAATTCAGCTGTCCGACCACTATTGGTCTATATACCAATCTCATAGTGTGAAGCACATTGTCATCTTATTGCATTTCGGCATGGATTGCCACATCTGACCTCCAACTATGGCGGGTAGTGGCGCATGTAGCTACCTTGAGGCATGGGTTGCCCCACCAGAAGTTGCTGCATCTGTTTTAAATCACTATGATGTAGTGCACACAGCCACTGTCACGGCTAACACAACATCATGTATCTACCATCATCAGCTAACCAACATCAGTAACAGTAACACATCATCTGCCCAATATCAGCTAACCACTATCGTGGCTACAGGGATCAGCTAACCAACGAGTGGCGAGGCCACGCGGCGTGATCAGAACAGGTGGAAGGAGCGGTACCAACCGGATCCATCCTACAAGTGAGACCCATCCCCCCACCAAAGCGGGGAAGCGTGCCAACTGGGGGATGGCTCAAAACGAGTAAAGCGATGGGATCACGGGTGGCAGTTGGAGGGTCCAAAATAAAACTCGGCAGCTGAGCGAAACTAATTTATTACCAAAAAACCACTATTAACATAATCAAAAACGGCAGAAGGCCACGATATAAAATAGGCAGAAGGCCACAATATAAATTTTCACTTAAATAAATAATAACAAACACTAAAATTACCAAGATACTACACAATAATAACAAACGCTATAAATACCACAAACTCTACAAATACCCAAAATTTAACAATTAATCAACTGTATGGCCTATCTGCAGTTTAGCCTGAGACACCCCAAAACGTAAGAAAATATTAAGCCCCAAATAAAAGTGAAAATTTAGAAAACTTTTGGATCACAACATTTAAACCCGGCAATTTAGCCCACACATCCCTTGATTCCACCGGGCCAGGGAGTAAGCCGGAATCCCTGGGCAGCTCCGAATTAAAAATTAAGCAAAGCACAATAATCCCCTTTTGGTGAAAGTTTAAAAATTAAACAATTTAAAAGAAAATATAACACGGTACCGTTCGAGTAAAAATTCACTTCAAAACCCCCCCCTAATACACTTAACAAAAAAATAAATAACAATAACTAGGCCTAAGCATATAAATCAATAATAACAGGATTTAACAATGGGGACCTAACAAATATAAAAATCTAAACAAATGTAACAAGAAAATAAACTAATTAAAAATAAATAACAATAAATATTAACAGCGAACGTTCTTTGTGTAATTTAAAGTTTTTCTTTCTTTAATAAATAAATATGTCCCCAATGGCTGTGTTGCATTAATCACTGTTCAGTCTTAGGCCTAGGCCACATAAATATATCCATAAACATTTTTTTTTCTTCTTTCTATGCACTTGTTTTTTTTTTTCTTTTAAACGATGCACCAACAAAACCCCCCCCAGCTCAGCCGCCGGGAAAATAAGATGGAAAGCACTGACCTGAGGACAGAAGACTCATACCCAAAGATGTAGGTGGGGCAGCAGGGTCACCAATGGCCTCTATACATGGTCCTCAGGCCAGGCTGGCAGTGTGGATGGTAGAACTTTGCCCGGACGACCGGCTGAGGGAAAATGTCCCACTCGAGGACCCTGGACTGTAAGGCACAACACACAGCACATCAAATACAGTCCAGCCATCACAACAAAATATTACACATAACAACTAAAAATATAAGGGTGCCTGATTTAACAAAACTTAACATGAAGAGACAAACTTATACATGATTGGAGGGAGAGATTAACTTTAGGCTATGAAAAATTATGTTGGAAAACAGATTTAAGACAAATTACAAATTAACAAATTATAAAAGAATTAATTACGTATATGGAACTAAAAATGACAAACTGAGAACTAGGCTATTGAAACATGAGCAATCTGTCATAACATGAAAATCAAACTAAAGATAGGCTAGGTTATTGTCCATGAACAAAAAGATGGTAAATCGGTAACTGCAACTTAAAAAGGCTCAACAAAACATTATACAGAACTACTATTAAATATGAAACCAGAGATAATAAAGCAATTAAAGTCAAAAAGGTAACAATGAGCACATGGCTCGAACCTAGGTTAAAACATCTAGACAAAGAATATAAATTTAACAAAACTCTGAAAACACAAGTAAGAACGATTAATATTATTTAAACAAAAGTATTTTCACCAAAAGGGTGATTAGATATTAAAACTTACAAAATGAACACTTACGTTTTAGTTTGTCTAGCCAAACATGGTAAGGAGGTTCGGCCGAGTAGAACTCTTCTAGAACAATCTAGACTGAACAGACAGGCCAACCTGACCGAAGCTGCTGGAACACGGAACGAAACGGAACTGAGCCAACGGCTACCAAGTACACGAAACGCAGGGCAAAAACGAATCTCAGGCAGCCTGGCAGACGACGAGAAAAAACAAACGAAACTGTACCGGTCCAAGACCCGGTACACAAGATAAACCATTTCGCTGACACACTCCCGCACCACTTTAGATTTAGTTTAATTTCAACAAAATGATTAGGATCAAGTTTACCATAAGTAGTGAAGTAGTTATTTTGCCGCGCGAGCTGACACACCTTACCTTCTAGTAAAAAAGGGGAGAAGGGTTTCAGAACACTGACCGCCGCTTCAACTAATTAACTGTGGACGACTTGCGACACATCCCCGCGGAGTCATTTTCGAACTTAGGGCACCTCCCTGCTGGAGGAGAGGCGGACTCTTCGGGCCCGGGTTTTAACCGGCCAAGCTGAGCCCCACACCTTCCTCACCTCCCTACCCTAAAAACAAAAAATAAATGAAAAAAAAAACACATTTTAGGGGGGGGAGATTGTGGCGGCGCCACCCGCGGCGGGGGATGCAACTAGCGCGTGCGCATGCGCGAGGATCTGGGAAGGGGTGCGGCGTACGCAGGCAGCAGACAGTCTGTGAGTGTTGAGCATGCCTGATGGGCCAGGACACCGACTCCACCCGCACATTCGACAGCTAAGTCATTTAGTGTAGATCATTATTAATTAGGAACCGAATATTTCAGTATGATTAGATTAGGCTAAATTATCCATTAAGGGGGGGGGGGAGTAGTTCCGATAGGTAGGGTTTAGGCAGTCAGAAAAAATGTAGGGATTCAGAAGTCTGGGGCACGAGGGGATTGCAGCCGACCAGTTATCATTTTTCAGTTTAGAATAATCAATTAATTAATCTATAATTATAGTACCCTTAAGGTAGATCACTATTTAGTGCTGATCAAAGCTGGTTGTGATTGATAGGCACCGTTCGCAAGCACTCACGCGGCCGAGACCATTGTACCAGCCCGCGCGTTTCTAACGCGGTGGAAACGGCGAATCTGTTACCCAGGGATTATCTCACACGGCCTCTGATAATTAATCATTAGCTATTCAACTCGCTCTTTAATCGCACATTTAATCCGTCCAATTAATTACGACGACATCAAGTAACCCGCCAATATATATATATTTTTTCGCCCGCCTCCGCTGCGATTTTGAATAGATTTCGCGTTTCCCCCGCACGTATGATTAAGGGTAAAATAAAACACAAACATTTTTTATTGACAACTTATAAAACTGTTTACTCTTAAAACTAAATTAAGGTGTAAATCTGATATTTCGTGAAATACAACTACTCGCTCGAACTTCGAGTAGTTTTAGGAGCTTCGAGCCGAGTTCGAGTAGTAAAATACTCGATCAAACACTCGAAGTTTCGAGTACTCGCACACCCCTATTTAAAACATCAAAGTATTTGTTCTAAAATATGCACAGTAAATTTGATTTATTAGAAAGGCATTTTTTTTCTTTCTAATTAGTCATTTTGGTGCATCGTAATAATTCTGAGACATCGATATTGCTGATGCATAGTGGTATTATCAATGCATCTTGATACATTTGATGAATTAACATTTTGAATCATTCTTCATCATGTTAACTCTCCTAGACTCATATAATGTTCTTATCTTAAACTAAAATTACATTAAGGCTTTTATAAACTAAAGTGAATGTACAGGTAAAACAGGTGCGAGAAAAACTAAATTAAAGTGAATGTACAGGTAAAACAGGTGTGAGAAAAACTAAATTAAAGTGAATGTACAGGTAAAACAGTTGCAAGTAAAACTTAGTTAAAGTGAATGTACAGGTAAAACAGTTACGAGAAAAACTAAATTAAAGTGAATGTACAGGTAAAACAGTTGCGAGAAAAACTGAGGTTAGCAGTGAGAGGTGCTCCAGAAGTGGCAGCTCCACCTCATGCTGTTCCTACAGCCCCTGCTGCTCCTAATGTTAAGGAATCAGATGTCTTCTTATCTCAGCTGAATGCACTCAGTACTCCAAGAAACATACGCACCCGCAGGCTGGCTCAGGCTCAAGACAACCCGGAAATGACTAAGACTGCTCGACTAGCTCACATTTTCCGCCACTTGTATAATGCTATCGCACAGGCCAAAGGTATTACTTCTTGCAATATCTTTATTAAGGAACAGTTAAATTCAATTCAATGGATCTGTTTTAAGATTTTGGCCATTGAAAATCTATACTTTTTTTGTAATTTTTTGCTTTTAATGTCATATTTTGTGCAAAACCAGCGATAACCATACAGATACAAAAATTAAACCAAAAAAATGGATAAAAAATGTTGTTCTTGGCCAGCGATTTTCTACAAAATTTAATTTTGATGCCCCATTTAGATGGTAAACGTGTTGAGCCTGTATGGATAATATTGAGGCAGGCGACTCCTAATAGGGTATGTAAACAATGAATAATGCCCTGATTACACAAAAATATACACAAAATAAAAGTGTTAAATAGTACCTCTGTCCCCCACTGTTCATCATGTCCTGGAGTACATTAACTTCCTAAATATCACTTAATATGAACTTTGAATTCTACATCTTTAATCCACATTTATTTTAACCTGACATTTAACCCATTGACTAGGAATCCCAACACGATTGTGGCAGGCACACATGTTGCAGGAGCTGATGTGACTCTGGAATGTATTTCCAAAACATTTCTTTTATGCAAATAGGTTTACTGTATATTTGTTATGAGTTATTTGTACGCATATGCGCTCTAGCGGAGTTGATTCAAAACAATTGAAGTAAATAGAACTAATTCCAATAGAGCACAGAAGCATACTCGAGTATCTATACATAACCTTGGCAGTCTCTGTTAAGTAATAAATACCATTGAAAAACATCAGCTGTTGCATAAACATTCTTTATTCAATCAGCTGTTAGAAACATGATTATTATTTGGGGCGTATTTCTTATTATGAATTGCCTTACTATTCTAAAATATTGGCCACGTTCATTGTAAGATATTAATATTCTATAGTGCTCATTAGATTTCTTTTACCTTGCGTATTTATTTTTTATATGCATGTATTATTTACTAAATATTACATTTAAAATATATGTATTATTTAAATACAGTTTTAATGGTGTTTTATTCTAACTTTTAATGAAATATTTGAAATAAATAAAATTTGCCACATAAAATTACTTTTTGGGGCACAAGATATATAAAATAACCAACTAGTCAATTGGTTAAATAAATATAAAAATAAATAATTAATATAAACAAACAAATAAATAAATGGTAGCTGACAAATACCATACGATATAATATATTAACCAGACATTTATCTGAAAGTGGTATCTAATAAAATAATAGTAGGTTGATGGATCTAATTTTAAATTGCCTTACAACAAAATTACAACATTTCTTAATTCTATATAGAAGAGTAGTTGGTCCTCTTATTTTATCTTCAATCATCTACATACAGCCACTATATATATTTCTCTCTATAGCCTGAGGAAGTGCAATTGGCACTGAAACGTTGCATACATAATGTTATGTAGTGTCTTTTATCACAGAATATAGAGAGATACAGAAGCCCCACGGTATAGGAAATAATGAAACGGGCAGTTCGTGGTATTTCTCAAAATGAAGGCGTTGAGACGGTCGCTAACTGGCGCGGCGTTGCCAGATTATAGTGCGGGATTCCCGTTTTCCCACAGTGGAGGGAGGAATACAGAATGGACAGACAGAACTCCAACCGACAGTCAGACAGGGCACTGAGGGCAAGGCCCGGAATACCCCCGCTTACTGAGTTGCATTACTCCGCGTATTTTGACCCTACACATCCCTTGTTGTTTTTTAAATT
>JAQJVL010007360.1:0-24333 GCA_035578905.1 Stictocephala bisonia | reverse complement strand
ATATAGGGATCGAGGGGGGAGTGGGTGAAACAAATTCAAAATACCGCACAAAGAACAAAGGTCAAAATATAAATTACAAGAATAATTACTGATATTGAGTAGGAGCAAAGTGAAGACACGTCTGATCAGTACGAGCGCAAGAGCAGAAGTGAGACAGATTGAGTGTGTTGGTCGTTTATATAGGGATCGAGGGGGGAGGGGGAGGGGGCAATTAGGTCCGCGCCTAGACATGAAAACCAGTCTGGCGCCTGGAGCCCTATACCCGAGTTTCGCAGCCGCTGTATGAGTCACGCGCCTGTCCAGACTTGAAACTCCGATTACATCATCCTGTGTAGTACTGTTTTTCAAAATGAGAAGAAGGGATTATATACAATGTTAATTAAGTGATTATTAAAAGACATTGTGCAAATAAAAGACACGAGATGTAAAGCAATGATTGTGGTAATGGAAGTGGTTTCGATAAGAAAAGTGTGCGAGAACTATTGGACTGTCAGTGCACCGAGCAGAGGTAGTGAGATATGGTTTGTGAAATGATAGTGAATTAGTCCTTGAGTGTCACTATAGTACAAAGGAAGGAATTTTTGAGGACAGGAAGTGAGGCTAGGTGTAGTGGGACTGATGAGTTTTGGATAGGAAGTGAGGTAAGGGAGAGTCCACAGAATTGATAATAAAAGTGAGTGAAAGTAAGTAATGTAACCAAGGTAACATGTACACGTACGCAAAGTTGGGTGAAAATAGGAAATTGTTAGTTGATAGTTAATAAAAGAAAATGTGAAGCTTGTAGTAACGAACCAATAAAGCCAGAGTAGACCACGTAAGTACAGTTGGATAGTCCGGTTAGGTATGGGTAAGAGTGTTAAGCTAGCGTATTGTTTGAAGGGTGTCGGGTGTGTTTGATATGAAGTTAAGTAGATGGGAGTTAAAGGACTAAAAGGTTAACAGTGTATTAAATATAGCTGTCCTTGATTTTTAATTAAAACGTGTATTGAGGGTTGGCTAGAGTGTTAAGTATGTACCCAACCGTGATTGGATGGATAAGTATAGGTAGGTAACGGTGGTAGGAAGCCGTATATCAGTACCTGAAGTTAAGAGCGCATGTTACCAGTGTATTTATAAAACATTCAAAATAAATTTAAATAGGTAGGCTAACGGTGCATGTGAGAAAGATTACTTGTAAAGTAGGGAGGCAACCAATCAGAGCGTAGCATATGGGTGCGCATGCGCGCTAGACCTGTAGCCGAGGGGTGCATCGTAGGTAGTCGTCGGAAGTACACGAAAGCATTTTATATAGTATAACGGGGAAAAGGTTGGGAGTGTATTTTATATAGTATAACGAGGGAAAGGTTAAGAGTGCATTTTGTATAGTATAACGAGGGAATTTAAGAAGGGGAATTACCTCCAGGGACTTCCCTTCCGAAGGCGCCTTGTTTCGAAAGGATGCGCATAGTTTTGCCACCAAGTGCGCATTTGCACAGAGAGTAATCGACATTTACTATAGTGTATATTGCCACAGAGTAGCAAGTCCCTGCGCATGCACCACCCACGCACCGGTGTGGTCGCTAGGTGTGCTGCAGTCGGTCGGTGTTGCCGCCAGGGGCGCTACGGTGGGCGTTGCCGCCAGGGGCGCTACGGTGGGCGTTGCCGCCAGGGGCGCTACGGTGGGCGTTGCCGCCAGGGGCGCTGCGATCGGCGTTGCCACCAGGGGTGCTGCGGTGGGCGTTGCCGCCAAGTGCGCTGTGATCGATCGACATTGCCGCTAGGTGCGCTGCGATTGGGTCAGCCACATAGAGTATATGACATGTTACATTTGTTATAGTGTATATATGAGTAGAGTAACAACACGCATGCGCGCTGGACCAGCAGCTGACGCGTACGAAGGTAGCCGACGGTCGTCGGAAGTACACGAAAGCATTTTATATAGTATAACGGGGAAAAGGGTAGGAGTGTATTTTATATAGTATGGGTGGGAAATGTAAGGGAAATTTGGGAATTTGGAGGGAAATTTTGTGGGGGAAAATTCCCACGGGGGTTGGTACCACTGCTTCCGTTTCGGATGGTCATCTGGGGTCCACTTCCGGTCACTTCCGGTTCACTTCCGGTCAACTTCCGGTCACTTCCGGTCACTTCCAATCCACTTCCGTTCTACTTCTGGTCCACTTCCGGTCGCCATCTTGGATCCGGGCGCCATCTTTTGTATTTTATATATTATAAAGACGCCATATTGGAAAATAAGTGCATTTTATATAGTATGATGTGGGAAATGTGGGGGGAAATTTGGGAATTTGGAGGGAAATTTTGTGGGGGAGGGGGTGGGGGTTGGCACCACTGCGCTGCCATCTTGGATCCGGTCACGTGACCGCCGCCATCTTGGAAAACCGAAAAAAAAGTGAGTCTAAAACCATCCAAAAATAACTACTGCTGGTGCAGATCCAACACATATTCACTACTCTTGATGTAATAGCTGTACATCCACGACCATATCATCTTCGTTTTCCTTGTCCATAGTGTCAGCACTTATCAACTCATGAAATTGGCCATCCAACGAGTTCAAGATTTCATCATTGATCTCTTTGACGTTCACGTTCATAATTGAAAGTATCGCTCTTCTCGCACATTGATCGGGGTCACAGAGAATTTGGGGTGGAAAAACCTCACCGATCAAGTCTGTTATGGTCGTGAGATATCTTAGCCCAAGAAGAGGAATAAGGTCCTCACAATCACGGCCTTCTCCAAACATCTTGGATGGAATAGCTTCGTTGCCTACTCCAAGGAGGAATTTGGAGTAGTCAAGGGAGCTAGTCGTTCTGTGTGGAGTCGTCAGGGAGAAAACTTTAAAAAGTCGCCAAAGGTATGATGCTCGAAGTGAAACACAAGCAATATCACACAATGTGCGAGCTTTTTCAACAACGGGTGCTATTTGCCTAAATTCCCCTGAGCAGAGAAAGATCTTATTTCCAAATGGGACACTAGTATTCACGAGATCTCGAAGTGACCGGTCGAGGATCTCGAATATGAATCGGTGCGCCATTGGAGCTTCATCAAAGACAATGAGCTGTGCTGCTCGGATGAGCTCTGCTCGTTGGGACCCGTTGGTAATGTTCCACACGCTCATGCCGTCACCAAGATCGAGAGGGAGCCGAAACATGCTGTGTGCGGTGGTACCACCAGCCAAATTACCGGCAGCAATACCTGAGCTCGCCACGACAAGAGCGACATGATGACAACTCCGCACGTACGCAAGGATGACACGAATGAGTGAGGTTTTTCCGTATCCTCCAGGCCCATCAATAAAGATTGTCCTGGAAAGATGTTTGTCATTGGGTCTTCAGAGTACCAATTGCACGTAATGTCACACTTGTCTTTGGTCGTCAGATAACTTGAGCTCCCACTCTTCAACAATTGCCTTCTCTTCTGAAAGCTTTCTCCGAAGTTAAGCAACTCTACCCAACTCAGTCGTGTCATCTTCTACATATGGCAGGCCATGGTCAGTCAGACTTTATCCCTGTCTGCGGAGGCTGCGATCAATATCTATCAATGACAGTTTTACTGCCAATTCAGGATCTGAAGGTTTCCGTTCTGAGTGATCCTCACAAAGTGAGTTCTTGAAAGAGTTCCACAACAGTGCCGCTGGAGCTTCCATATTACATAGGAGAACAAAGAAGGATCTAAGTCTTGGTCCAAGCATGAATTGAGAGGCTTCTCGCAGTGCGTAATAGTACTCTTCTTTGTCTTGTACCAAGCCCAGCCTCCTGGCGACTTCCTGAAAAGTGCAGCAATCAGATCCGCCACGAGACAGAAGATTGGTAGCCGTGACAAGGAACGGACATAAGAAGCAGTCTTAGATAATAGAGTTCACCTCGGTTAGGTGAGACCCACAATAGTCTGCATACCTTTTGTCCCCGTTGGAGAGCTGTGATGAAATGCTGTCCATCTGGATGGTTGTACACTGTCCCTGACGTTGGTTTTTTTGTATGGACAATAAAGTTTTCATAAAATGACTGGTATGTCAGGTTAGGGAAAATGGGATCTTGAGGTCTATTGAAGTACACGATAAGCTTGGAACTAGGTTTAGTGGTTGCATCTGCCAACTGGCCTGGCCTGAAAATGACTAACTGTTTACCTTCAAGGTGTACAGGCAGACAGTCAACGCTGGGCTCTAGCTTTGAAATTGGAAAGTCTAAGAGACGCCAGCATGCATCGCTAGCACCAATCATTCTCTTCGTCACGTAATGCTCTACCTCATCTTCCTGTTTACCGAAAGGTGTAACAGTTACATTCTGAAGAGAACCACCCTTCATGAGATATTTGAAAAGGTATTTGATTACGCGATGAGTAGACGCAAGCTCCAAATTTATGTGTGCCTCATATTTTAATAAAAGTGTGGCATTGTACGGTACAACCCACCCATTATGAACAACAATAGTCTTTCTTCTTGATATTATGTTCCCCTTATTATTGTAATCTCGCCTGTACTGGACAAACCCCCTTTCATCTACATGTTGTAAACCTTTGACGTTTACTTAACTGTTACACGTTTGCATAAGATTCCCTCTTAAGTATTAATAATAATAATAATAATAATAATAATAATAAATTTAAAATAAATATTATCAGAAGAAAATGAGACAGTGGTTAGATTACAACAGGAAATGCGGTACAGGAAATGGAGTTGGTAAAATTGGAGTAGGGCATCCGGCGAGTGTGAAATTGGGAAGCAAGGGATCGGATGTCAAGGAAGCAGGGTCAGCACTGTACACAGGATGACCAGAATAATAAAATTTGAGACTCACCAAAATTAGGCCGATGAATGCTGATGTGACGGAGATTCAGCAGAAGGTCTGATGTTCCGCCCATCACGAAAACAGGCCTATGGGGTGATCCGTAATAGGACCACGGAGAATTATTGGTTGTTCCGAAATTGTAGGCGTGTCCAGTGAGTGGCAGGGGGAAGGAGATACTAGGGAGAGAATTGGAAAAGAAAGGGAGTCTAAGGAGAGTTGGGCAAGAGAGAGGATTTCGGGAATAGAGACCAATAGGGAGGACCAGCACCTGGTGGTCCGACTACCTAGACTTCGTCAACCCGCCCTGCAGAGCAAACACGGGACGATCTAGACGGAGGACTTGGAGCTACGGTCCAACCCCTGGCGATATCAACCCCCGGAGGACTTTTACGAGCGGCCAACCTGAACCTGAGGGACGACCGGACTGGCAGCCCATCCTGAGGACCAGAGGAACCACCTCAAGGGATTGCAAGCGCCGCCACTCACCACCAAAGGACTACAAGCAACTCCAGACCGAACCAGCCCACCTGACCCGGAGGGACAAGAGAATGCCGAATCCACTACGGCCAGTGGACACCCCATACCTGCGGTAGACGAGTCCAGGGGTATGTTAACACTGTTTCTGTTTAACACCTCCAAGGGTTAAGGGGAGCAAAATTTAATTTGTGGGGGAAAGGAATTCTGTAGGGTTCAATTATTACGTTTACCTACACCAAAGCGTAAGCCGACAGGCAGTAAATTAGTCAGATGAGAAGGTCAAAATAATTGTAATTGAATGATATAATAGAATTAACTGTTTGAGGGAATTTAGTCTGGATTGTTAATTTAAATTATAAATATATAAATACGTAATTCCATGTTATGATCATTGTCCCGCATGAGTAGTGATTTTGAGTTGATATGGATAGTCTATATATAGAGTAAATGAATAAATATTGCGTCGAATATATATATATATATATAAACAATAATTATTGGATAATCCTTGAGAAGGATGGAGTATAGCAACTAAGACCATTTGAATGTTTGGCTTATCTCTTGGAAATATTTGTCAAATAATGTGATTAAGTTGTACGGTAAATTGATTAAGTTGTCATAGTTAGTAAGGTTTACATATTAGTGTTTTATTGATAATTTTGAGGGGAAATAGTTGATTAATTAATCTTGAGTATAGCTTGTTATCGAATATATGATTTTAACTTGTTAATGTAGACGTTTTGCACATATAAACTTATTTAGATGAATATTAATGTGACCTTTATATAACAATTTAGAGGATTGTGATTTAATAGTATAGGAGTTGTTGTCGTTTGTTGTAAATAAAATTCTTGAAAGTAGTGATTCCCCCGGGCTGTATATTAAATCCAATGGTAATAATAAATTGAGTGAAGATTAATAAACGTATAATTAGAATTCTATAATTTGTATTGCCTAAATATTGAATGAGAAGGGTAAAATAAATAAATAAATAAATAAATTCTTTATTGCATGAATACAATTAACAATTGTGTTGCAAAAGTCAAATTTGTTTTAGCCTAAAACACTCACATACAATCGGACACATTCATACATACATCTTGCACATGCATCATACATTCACACACTTGACACCAGAATTGCATGATAGGGTGTTTACTGATTGTCCCAGCGGCTTTGAAAGAATTCTTCAACTGAATAAAAAGCACTTTCCACCAAAAGGTATTTCAAACGTCTTTTGAACAAATTCAGGCTTTGATTTTTAATTTGTTCAGGGAGCAAATTGATTATGTTTACACCCACTTGTGATGGCAGACGCTTGAAAGCTGCGCTTCTATGCCTCTGCGTTCTGTAATTATTCCTCCCTCTAGTTTCATAAGAGTGAACATCCCTGCCGCGCGTCAAAGTGCACTTTGACTTGCAGTACAGGGCGACCTCCAATATATAGAGGCAGGGTAGGGTCAATAATCTAAGCTCCCTAAATGCTTCTCGACACGACTCTCTCAAGTTTAATTTTAAAATAGTTCTGACAGCTCTTTTTTGAAGTCTAAATACCCTTTCCAGCTTGTATTTAGAACAACTACCCCAAAGTCTTATACCATAGGCTAAGTGGGTATGGATCAAGCCATAATATGCAAGTTTTAAGACTTCCAGGGAGCAGAATTGTGCCAGGTTGCGCAGAGCAAAAATGCCCGAGTTAACTCTAGCACACACACTGTCAATGTGAACGTCCCAAGTCAACCCTTTGTCAAGGTGTATTCCAAGGAACTTTGTGGACTCTGTTTCCTCTAAGAGTACATCATCCACCATTACTGTAATTTGATTCTGTTCAAAGTGTTGAGACTGACAAAATTTTATGAAATTTGACTTAGAATTGTTTGTTTTCAGGCCCATTTTATTAAAATGTTGAATGCATTGATTCAGATCAATAAATGATTTTACTTCTAAATCACGTGATGATTCATCTATCTCACAAAGAGTCGTGTCATCAGCGTACTGAATAACTTTTCCGAACTGAATTGAAGATTTTAGACCATTTATATATAGATTAAACAAAACTGGACCAAGGATTGAACCCTGTGGGACACCTTGGGTAATAAGTGTTTTGCCTGACAGGGCATTCTCAACCTGTACACACTGGATCCTGCCTTTAAGGTATGACGAGACCCATTTGTGTGACAAACCTCGAACGCCAAAAGACTCCAACTGGTGCAACAGTGTCTCATGCTGCACACAGTCAAAGGCTTTGGAGAGATCAAGAAATATGCTAAGCACATGTTCTCTTCTCTCCAATCCATCGACAACGAGCTCTATAAGATTTGTAACTGCATCGACAGTTGACTTGTTTTTCCTGAAACCATATTGTTCAGGATCTAGAATGTCATAGTGTGAAAGAAAATTTTCCAACTGTGCAAGAAAATTTTTTTCAAAAACCTTGCTGATGGCGGGCAGAATTGAAATAGGACGATAATTGCTGATTATGCAAGGATCGTCCTTTTTAAAAATTGGAACGATTTTTGCTGTTTTCATGATGTCTGGAAAGGTCCCCGTTTCAAATGAAATGTTAACAAGTTTGGTTAGTGGCATCAACAATTGCTTATAGCATTGTTTAAGCAACCAAACTGAAACGCCATTAATATCGCATGATTTCTTTGAGCTAAGTCCCTGCATGACCCGAGCCACCTCGTTCTCATCAACAGGGGTCAACACCATAGACGTCACTGGCGATCGAAAACCTTGTGGATGATTAGTAGGTCCCGTGAGATTAGAGTTAGAGTCGGCCTCAAAACTAAAGTACTTGTTGAATAAATTAGCAACAGTCTCAGGATCTTTTCTCTTTATGTCACTGTCGTATATTGTTATTGACTTGGATTTTTTTGAGAATTTTGAAATCGTTGATGAGTTATTAATTATGGTCCAAGCAGTTTTTGAAAAATTTTCACTGAACTTTTAAAGTTTTTTCAATGTCATACGCCTTCGCGGCCTTTATGACCTGTCTATACACTCTTCTATAATTTCTAAAAAAATGTTTAAAACGCTCGTTTTGTGTGCGAATGAAGATCGAGTGATAGAATTTGATTTTCTCTCTTGAGATCAAAATCCCTTTGGTGACCCATGAACTTTTCTTTCGACCTTGAGCTTTTTTAAAACATTTAAAGGGACATGCCATGTTTAGATAGTAAATTAAACGATCATTGAATGCATTGTACATCGCATTTGCATCATTATAATGATTGAGGAAAGTCCAGGATTCACACTCAAGAAAGTTTTTAAGATTTACAATGTTATGGTGACGAGTGAGTCTACGGTTCTGGGGCTTTGAGGTTTCGAAATCCAGAGAACAACCAGTGACCGTAACCTCCTGAGCAAAATGATCCGATATGGCCGCGTCAAGTACAGATACCTCAGCATTCAAAATATTTGTGATAACGTTGTCGATGGATGTTTTTGATGTGCCTGATATTCGAGTTGGAGAATTCACAGACCAATTTAGACTAAAAGAGTTTAAAATATCGCGGAGCCGCTGGGTTAGAGGGTGTGAGTGGTTTAAAACATTAATATTAAAATCCCCCATGATTAAAAATTTAGATTGCCTTTTGTTGACAAAATTTAAAAGTGTTTCAAACTTTTCAAAGAAAGCGTCAGCACAACCATTAGGAGATCGATACAATCCAATAATATTGATTTTTCCATGCTGCTTTGAGTTGATTTTAATGCCTTCGACCTCAAAATCAAGTTCAGATGTGTAACTAATTTTTATTTGCTGAAATTTGATATGACTTTTTACAAAAATTGCTACACCACCCCCTCTATAATGTTTTCGATTATAAACACTGGCCAATTCAAAGTTTTTAATTTTGAAAAGATTTATATTTTCATGCGTAAAACCATGCTCAGAGACAATTAATATATCTGGCTCTAGCTCATCGCACAGGAGATCCAGTTCATCTACCTTATTAGTAGCTGTTTGAGCATTTAAATGGATTAGTTTTATTGTTTTATTTTCAAATTTTGAATTTTGGTTGGTTAATTTTGATTTGCAATCTGGTGTCCCTACCCTGTTTTTAATTTTATTGGTATACAAAGGTTTTTTTGATGATGTACACTTGGGTTAAAACTATTTCTGGTTGATCCTTGGGTGATGGCTTCGGAGTAGGTGTTGTAAGGTAAGCTGTAGGGTTCTGGCACTGATGGGGCAGATGGCTGAGGTAGAGTAGAGCTGGAGGACTTAACGGCATCCGCAGCGGGGTGGCGGCGGCGTCTGGAAGCGGGCATCGAGGTAAGGCCATCTGCGATGCATTTAGATAGCAGACGCTTCCCACTAGCTCTCATATGTAGTCCGTGAGTTGTGTAATGACACCGCCCAATGCTCGAGATGTCTAGAAGTTTAACTCCATGGTAGCGAGCACATATCTGAGCTAAGTATGCGTTCACGCCGGAGATGACGTCATGAACAGGGCTGACGCGAGGCAGGTCATGTCGAGGTGGTAAGGGACATACTAAGATATTAGAGGTCTGCCTGATATTGAGTAATATTCCCTCGATGTTTTGGAGGATGATTTCCTGTCTCCCAGCAGCCACGTCATTTGTACCAGCAATCAACACCACACAGTCAGGTGGTGTGGAGGAGTTTGTGACGATGTCCATGAGACCGGCGCCGGGTTTGCACACACCGGTGACTTTTGTGTGATCAGATATCTTCTCATTTACTAGAGCAGCAAGGTTCCGTGCATGGCTGTCTCCGGCTATTAGAACGGTTTTAAATGGAGTATGAACTGAAATAGGATTTTGTTTGTTGAGGGTTTTATTCGAAATTGCTTTTGTTGATGGCAAGTGAATTTTATGCTGTTTAATTTTCTTTTTCTTGTTTTTAGAAGTGACTATTGTAAAAGGTTGAGAGATTTCTTCATTATTTGTACTCAACGGTTCAAAGGTGTTTGAAAGGGTAAGTGGTTCTACTATTTGAGTTGAGTTGGGGCAGAATTTAGAATAAACTTGAGTTTTCAGTTGTTTCGCTTCTTCCTCAAGGCACCTTATAGAAGTTAGCATATTATTTACCTCTTCTTCCAGAATTATACATTTTTGACAGGGAGGTTTGTTATGAATGTTTGATGCGTCCGTTTGCGAAGCCTGATCAATTTTAGATGGAACGGAATTGACTCCAAAGATGTCTTCTGTGAATTCAAGTAGTCGCTGGTCCGATTGGATAGAGTGATCAAGTAGCACCGTTCTCTCATTGCGAAGCTGAATCAGCTCTTGTCTTAATCTATAATTTTCCTTCATAAGATCTTCATAGCTAAGTGAAGGATTAGGTTCAGGCAAAGTCTGCTTAAGGGTAGCTTAAAGGAGGTGTATAGTATAAAATAGGATATGATAGTTGTAATATTTTGGAAGGGATTGTTAAGATGAAATGCTGTAAAAATAATAAATATGTGTTGTACTTTCACCAGTGTCAATAGATATTCCAGGTCCTGGTTCCCTACACTAGCTAAGCGAGTCATTAAGTTCAAATTATGTCTCATTACCTATATAATAGTCGGTTGTGATTAACAAACTTAAACACTTTACATTTTAGAGGAAGTAAGACTTTATTTGGTGGAGAAAGATTTTACAATGTGTACTTCGGCAAGCAGGCTTTGGGAAAAGCTTTGTACAACAACCTTTGGCAGAGTCCCAGCACAAGAAGTCGGTGCGATAATCTGTTCCACAGGGTCCGTGACCATATGTCTCAGCACCAACTCCCTGAGCTTACCACCGGCTTCTTTTTCCGAGGGAATATCTGCCGGAATAACAGAATCAATGTTAGATCCCTGAACTGGACCGCCTCCGTCTATCTTGAACACAATATGAGCATGAGGTAATCCCCTCATTTACATCTCGATCACGTAGATGATATAAGTTAGGCAGCCGAACATTGCTCCACTACGCAGATCTCGGAGAAGCTCGAGAAGTTTTATGTGGAAGACTCTGCAGGCCGTAGAAGGGTCACTTCGGCCAGTACCATAGGGGCAATCTTTCTTGTTTTCCTCCCATACGTGAAGGTCAAGAAGAAAGTAGGTGAGCCCAGATGAGGCACAAGGGCCATTGCATTTTCGTAATGAACCTTCATGTACCTGGGTCCACCGGTAAATGAACTTGGGAGATAGATCTTTTCAGCTTGCAACCCTCCTTCGCCTTGGACAGTTTTGTCACGATTTATGTCATCCATCACCTGTCTTCCTGTTTTCCTAGCCTGTTGAAAATTGAGTAATTCGTCCAATGGCCCTAACCGCATGGAATTTTTAGCAGCAGCTTTTAATTGGCATAACTTAATGTAACGTAGCCGCTCCTCGTCGTACCTCGCAAACATTTCTACCTGCCAAGCCTGTGATAGCCGACCATAGTGAGAAAATCGTGGCTCAGAAAGCAAGAGGCAACGCGAGTAATTGTACTGAGACAGCTTGTTTCCATTATTGTCTAGGATGCCGATATGCCAGCCCAAATTGCCTTGCGGATAGAGCAATGGATATTGAAATGGTTCCATCAGAGGATCAAACAGATCGATAGAAGATGGCCGTGCAGAACCCTTCTTCCAAACAACTAACTTCTGGAGATCATTGACGGAATCCTCAGTACTGAGAACAGCGTGCACTTCCACACCTGTTTCCCTATCACCAAGAACAGGGCCGTGGGTAGATCTATTTGTAATTTCAAACTGTAAATGAGCGTTGATAGATGGCTCATTGCTCAAACGGCGAAACTCATTAATGAAAGGATTTGAAAAAGTGAGATAAGAACTGATAGATTCAATCAAATTGGCATTGAGAGATCTACCCATGGCAATATTCTTGCGCTCCTCACCATCGTCGATGTAAAGACGGCACCGGTTGACAAACTGAACGTCCCCACCCCTAGGCGCGAACCTTTCACCAGCGGCGTCCAGATTGTAAAATTGGTGGTTCATTCTTCCTTCGATTTTGAAGAAGGAGAGTCCACTAGGATGACGGTACCCACCAGACACCTCGAGTGCACAGAAGGCAAACAGGTCGTTCTATGCTCTGGCTCGTTCTAGGAAATGACGATTAGTATAAAACGGCGCGTCCAAAGGAGGTAGATTAAGAATATTATATGCTCCCTCACCACAGCACCACTTTTTTCTGTCTTTCTCTTCCTCAAACAGCCGAGCATGACAGTACGAACACTTGTAAATGTCATCTTCCCAAAGACACACTTTACGGAGTTTAAATGAATTAATGCCATTTAAATCGTAGTCTCTCCAGTACGCCATCGGGCCTTGTTCACCAATCTTTCGAGCAAGGAGAGCAGGAACGTGTCTCATGTTGGAAACTGAGGGATTCTTCAATCGAAAAGCCTTTACTCTCTTGCAGGAAGCTCCATGATTCTGATCGTTATAACGTCGGACAGCTTCTCGGTTGATCTCGGGATTCTTCTCGGTGTAACGTCGGACAGCTTCTCGGTTGATCTTGGGATTCTGCTCGGTGTAACGTCGGACAGCTTCTCGGTTGATTTCGGGATTCTGCTCGGTGTAACGTCGGACAGCTTCTCGGTTGATCTCGGGATTCTGCTCGGTGTAACGTCGGACAGCTTCTCGGTTGATTTCGGGATTCTGCTCGGTGTAACGTCGGACAGCTTCTCGGTTGATCTCGGGATGCTGGTCAGTGTAACGTCGGACAGCTTCTTGGTTGATCTCGGGATTCTGCTCGGTGTAAGGTCGGACAGCTTCTCGGTTGATCTCGGGATGCTGGTCAGTGTAACGTCTTACAGCACCTCTATTTATCTGGGGTTTATTTTTTATCATTTTTTGCATCTGTAAGCTGTTCCTGTCGAGTACTTGTCAAGCTCTTTGGACGTCCTCGCTTAACCTTGTTAGGTCTGCCGGGCATTTTGTTAAATAATGGCCTGGTCAAAGGAGACATTTCTTTTAAGGGTGATAACACTACCACAGGCATCAATTTTAACTTAACATCGACATAAGACTCCTGCGAGTCTAGATTAGATGTACAGATTGGTTCAAACAATTGGTTTGGAGGGTCATCAATTCGCGGTTCTTCAGAGACAATAGTTAGGTCTTGTGTGGCAGTTTTTCCCAAAGTCAGCTGAGTTATAGTGAACTGTCTTGCAACTCCATCCAGAGCTGCATTCGACAACATCAAACTGGCCAGTGGAAAGTAGCTGTCACACAGAAATAGGCGGGCCAGATTATTACCATCATTGGACAAATCAAAATGGCACTTTTCATTCACTGGATGTGGATCAAACAGATACAGCAGTTCATTTACCCTCCAAAAGGAGACAGTAACTGTTTGACCCGTGAAAAGGAATCCGATATTCTTTTTGATTTGCAGCTAATATGTCTTGTAATTTTTCAGTAAGTGACGAAACAGTGTCATGCCAATCATCTTTCGTTAGGGGATAAAGTGCATCGTAAATGTGCTCTAGTTTTAACAGAGAAACTGACTGATTCAAAACATGAATGACTGATGGTAATTAATTCTTCTGGAAACAAGTACCGCCCATAACCAGTACAATTCTCACTACGCAGTGTTTTGTAAATTCGATCACCACTCATAAGGATTGCATCAATTGCAGTTGTCGTAAAATGTCCATCAAGACTCTTCCATGCAAGGGCACAAGCAGAATTAGCCACACACTGAGAATTTCTACTCCATGTGAAGAGTTCATTGTTGCCCTGATCAAAGGACCCCTCGGCAACACAAAAAAAATTCTGTTGATGAGAAGCCATCGTAGAGAGTTAAAATGTAAAATTACAATTAAAGTAATTGGAGAAGAAGAAATTGGAAACAAAAAAATGGTATAAAGTCTCGAAAACAATCAAAAGAAATTCGTGATTGATTATTAATCACAATAAAAACGTATTAAATGAAAGAAACGAGAGAATAAACCTAGAGTTTATGTTGAAAAATAGCGATGATAGAAGATTCGTTTCACCATGCATTGAAAACGATTCAGTTTTCAATAGGGCAGAAAGCCAAACAATTGAACAGTTCAGTACTGAAGGTAATTCAAGCGTGTAGAGGCCGTAGGGTGTCAGCAGACTGAGGCATGAAATGCGGCGTCATCCTTATATAACCTCGGTGGGACTGGTTTAAATCGACTGAGGACCGTTCTACCAACCGTTCTAAAAACGTTTCTCGCAGACGCTCCAGCGACTCGTTTCAATCGACAAAGGCCCGGTCTACCAACTGTTCTAAAAATGTTTATCGCAGTTGCTGGAGGGTGCCTAAACCAACAAACAAATTCCGAAAATCCAGCGTAAAACTATGATTGGCCTTTAGGCAACAAAAATGAATACAAACTGTTTTTATATATAGTTTAAATGTCCGTAAAGTTTTGTACACAATTTGAATACGTAAGTGAATAAGTGAGTAACATATTTTTGACAAAACTCAACTTTACCTACTTTTTGTGATGAAATGTATTGTATATAAAGCATTTAAGTATATAATTTAAATATTCTATTAGATGTTGTCCAAACTAAATATTACAGCTTCAGTATAAAAAACTTTAACTCTGCAAATTGGTCGGCGTTTTCAAGTCAACCATTTTGATTTTTTCTAGGTTATGAAAAGTTGCAAATCAAATGTTATAGCAGTTTTCGTAACAAAGTAGTAAAGTTAAATAGTGTGTACGGGTTTTAGGGTCTTAAATTATCGTAATATAGCAATAAAATACGAAAACCCTAACAAAAATAGAATTTTTTATACGAAAAGTGAAATTTGATGATTTTTGCATACTTAATATCAGAAATACCAAAAAATTACTTCTTAACAAAATTGTAGGAAATTTAATTACAAATCTGAAGTATACGGTCAGCAATTCAAAATTCCCGTCTGCCATTTTAGAGGATAACGGGTGATTATCCGTTCATCACAGGGGGCTTCCAATATGATCTGAGGGGTTCTATCTAAGATGATCATAAGAAATTACCTTAGTTTTTTATTGGATACTATCTAAGTTGATAACGGAGGCACAAATTCAAATTTATAAACTTTTTGTGAGGAAACGATTGAATATACCCCAAAAAGTTTATGACACATTTCGCACAGAATTGAATTTCATTAGGTGTTATTCAACTAATTATTACAGATTCTGTAAAACAAAAATCTCAATTGTGCAAATAGGTAAGCGTATTATCGTCAGCCTTTATGATTTTTTTTTTTTTATGAAAAGTGCAAAATACAATTGTATAGCATTTTAGTAACAGGAAATGTGAGGGTATATAGTATGTAAGGTTGTAGGTTTCCGGCTTCTTTTAATCATGAATAAATAGGATGATCTCTTCCAAAAAAAATCACTTGTTTTCGACAAAACTTAACTTTACTGACTTTTTGCGAGGAAACTATAGTATGTACCTTTTAGGGTACATAGATTATTGTATGTACGTTACATTTTTTGTACATCATCTAATTTTTAGGTTGAAAATATCATTAGATGCTATATAAACTAAATGTTACAGCTTCAGTAAAACAAAAACTTCATGTGTGCAAACAGTACAGCAATTTCACGTAAGCCGTTTTGAATTTTTTTTAGGTTATAAAAAGTGAAAAATCAAAGTTTATAGCAGTTTGATAGCAAAGTTCTATACGTAAACAACGTGTAGGGTTTTAAGGTTTTAGCTCCTTTAAATCATGCTTAAATGGGAGGAACTATTCCAAAAAAATCACGTGTTTTCGAAAGAACTCAAGTTTACCGACTTTTTCTGAGGAAACTATTGTATATAGCACAAAAACACACAGGACACTTTTTGTGCAGAATTGTATTGTCAATTGGAATATATCATTTGGTAAACTAAAACTAAACTAAACTAAAAATTAAAGTTTCAGTAAAACAAAAACCTCAACTCTGCAAAAAGATAAACGTTTTCACGTCAGCCATTTTGGATTTTTCTAGGTTACGGACAGTGCAAAATCGAATTTAATAGTAGTTTTGATAACAAATTAGTAAAATTAAGTAGTGTGTAGGGGTTTAAGTTCTTAAATTATATTATAATGCAGTAAAATACGAAAAACAAAACAAAAGTTACATTTTTTGAACGAAATGTGAAAATTTACGATTTTTTGCGTAGTTATTATCAAAAATACAAAAAGATTTTACATGACCAAAATTGTAGGAAATTTAATTACAAATCTGGAATATGCTGTCAGATTTGTTCTACAACCAACGGTTTGCCCACAATTAAGCCGTTAGTAAAACTCTGCACAGAATTTAAAATTCCCGTCCGCAATTTTTATGTTTTTGGAGGGTTAAAAATAAAAAATTTGAAATATTCGGAATTTTCCCGTCGGTTGCTTGGCAAAAGCTACAAGTGTGCCAAATTTAAAGTTTCTAGCTCATCTGGAAGTGGGCTAGAATTTGTATACGTGAGTGAGTGAGTGAGTTACACATGCGGCTTTATAGATATTAGATTCTGCCCGTTCTGCGTTTGACTTCAGTATGTAGTTCCTTTAAGCAATATAAATGTAATTCAAATGGATTGACTGCTAACCATGTATTCTTTTTATCGTCAGAATATAAAAAAGTTACAGAATTATTTATAATTATAAATGATTTGAAAATAATAATGCATTATATCTGGCCTAGTTTCACATTTTATTACTACGATATCACAGACATTAAATAGCTGGATATTTGCAACATTTAATACTGTATCTATACTTATAACTTTGTATACTATTAGAATTTTGTATATTTTCAACTAAACATGGTGTGAGCATTAATTGTTAAAGTATAAAAAAACTACAATAGAGTAATAGAAGTAAAGAATACGTCATACAAACGTCATAATTCAAATTTGTGAATATAATTCTGATTGTTATGTAGGAGGAAATATTAATTAATTTGTAATACAAAAATACTAGGCTTAACGTAAAATTAAAATTATTCATATTTATTTTGTCAGTTGAAGATAATGCAGTGTACTAAGAGTACCTTCTTGTAAGAGTTGAGATGTTATAATAACGTAGTTATCCTCTTTTTTTGTCCTCTTCTTTTTGCTTCAAAGTTCTCAGTCACAGAATAAGTAATATGGTAAGCCTATTTATGGTCTAAATATTTTTTATATACACAGTAGTTATGTTTATGAGGATACCAAAGCTTTTGTGACGTAGGCCTAACAAGACGTCATTTATGTATGCGTTTGGTATTATCTTGGGAAAAAAACGCAAAAGAAATAAAACCATTACAAGCAAAGGTTCTCAACAGATATAGAAAAACTTAGCAGATGAAGAAGTATGTCCTGTAAAATATAGGTTGTTTGGGTCCATCAAGTCGTGATATTCGGGTATATGTATGCTGTTTACAGCCAAGATACAAATTGCTTACCACATTATAGAAAATGTTGTCATGTCTAGCATGAGGAAACAAAATTGCTACGCATGGTCAATACAGGTTCGATGAAATGTCCAGAACTAAATGCGTTTGTGATCTTTACAGAATATGTCTATTTGAAAATATTTTAATTAAATATTCAAACATTTATCAATGGAAGATATAGACGAATAACAACATTGTACAATATTTATACATTATTTAACCATTTTAGTGCTAAGCCGCCTGGCCTATGGATATACCCAGAAGTGCTTAGCAGTTTTGTGTGAAAATGCAGACTTTTGGTAAAACGCTCATAGATTCGTTATTTGTTATCATATCTTCATACTTTTTAATTTGTATTGTAACAAAATAAACAGGAACAGCCCCATGACAAGAAAATACATACAAATTTATAATTCAAGAAATACGGAGAAACAATAAAAATCATGTGATGTGAATTATCTTCATTAAATAGTTATTGATCTAGATTTTTAAGAAACGTGTAACGTACTTCTCTCTGAGGAGTTAGGTTAGATTATGTTCTCTATTAATTTGATAAAATATTATTCAAATTAAATTTATTTATATTATCTCAGGGTCGTTTTTATGGGTAAATCGTTGAGGCTGTAATTTACAATAATTAAAACTCTAGATTTGAAAAAGCTAATTTATTACATTCTTTTAATTTATTTTTATATGAAATTCAATATTACAAAAATGAAAGTTATTTACTTGATACTGATTACTAGAAACATATTTAACTGAATTACAACTTAGAACTTATCTTTAAGTTTCTTTGTCTGTAGCTCCTCGTGGTCTTCAGTTTCAATTTAAATTACATAAAGACGATTCTCACTTGGACATCGTATATTTATTTACTTTATTGTGGTTAAACTGTAAAACGAATCTTGACTTAATGCTCGATCACTACATTTTTGTTATATTATTCGGTTTTAAACTCAAGTGGCCACCCGCGGTAGCAAATAAGATGTTGATGCTACATGAGTCTGGCTTGGAGTGAAAGAGTCGTTGGAGAGGCTAGCGTGGCTTGCCAGTCCGTTAGAAACTCTAATTTTGGGTTAGAGGTTAACTTCCGCCCCGACCATGCGCTTTTTGCTCTGGTTGGTGCTGCCCCCAGTGATCCTTCTGTCAACCAACAATATCTTTCATTTACATTGGACTCGACCGTCACATTGTGTTACACTGACACCCCTTTAGATTGTTAGATTGACTCGTCCCAGACGACACCAGACTGAACAGGTCTGCCTTATCTGTCTCGACAACAATGCCTGGAATTTTTTTACTCATCTGTCTCGGAAGACTACCATGGAATAAATATGCCTACCCAATTCTCTATACTTGTTGGCTATTAATTTACAATGATTTCCGAATATTATTTGAATGTTCGGTATTTGTTTTAATTAAATGTATCTATTTCTTCATTAAACTAATTTATATTTAATTTAATTTAATTAATTTAATTGTCAATTAGGTGGACCTGTTACAGTACCCCCCGATTTTTTGCGATGTGCGGTTAGCGCGAGTCAAAAAATCTAAATTTTAACATGTTCCGCCTAAATTGTCGGTTATTGTTCAGATAAGTTTTAGTATTACAATATTAACTATATCTAGAATGGACTAAATTTATCTATTAATATACAATACAGTTCTAAATCCCATTCAATAAATCATGTAATCAACAATTCATGATTTTTTTTTTTTTTATTACTAACAAATTCATGTAAATCACTAATCACTAAATTACATTGTTAAGTTTCATCTATATAAAAACAATTGAAATTATTTGTTATTGATTTGTAACAAAACACCTTTAATGATTCTTTGTCATTAATGCAAGTTGTCATTAATATTAATTATCTTGTAGTTAGTTATAAAAATGCTCCAATGAATTCAAGAAATTTACATTATTATTTTAATTCTTAATCAAATATTGAATACTGATAAAAAATGTATGAGAGTTGTTAACAAGTACAATTGTAATTTTGCATCATCAGTGGTGTAGCCTTAATTAGCTACTATTTATTTTTGATATGTTGAACAAGTTAAATGAGAGATTAAAATAAAACTTCTTCAATGATAAACATTTTTCTTTATTTTTCTTCTACTAAATTACTTCAAAACATTAAACTGGTATCTTCTAAAAATAATAATAAAAACGAAAATAAAAAATCTTCTTTTATTGACTCAAATGGAACATAAATAAAAACAACTCTTCCAAAATAATAAATTAAATATCTTCAGACCAGAACTTTTTTTTTATTAATTTAACTTTTTCAATAAATTTCTTTAACTATTAACTCAAAAAATTTCAAAATTCAAACTTGTAATAAATTGCTTTAAATTCAAAATTTCAAAATTTCTTGAAATTCTTTTAATTGAAATTGCCTCAAAATTGCAAATTGCTTCAAAATTTCAAAATTTCAAAATTGCCTCCGGGATATTTGCGTAGCTGTCCTGCAGGTTACAATCCCAAATGTGACCACAACAAAGCTCGACCGGCATACACTCTCTCACTCACAAGCGAACAAGAAAAATTGCCGTACCGGAAAAAGAACTCCGAACGGTTAAATCGCCGTGTAGATCAAACGTGGTCACTCGCCGAAAGATAACTTTAAACCGCCGGAAAGCTCGCAACCCTTCCACCAACGGACTTACCCCCCTCTTGACTCTAGAAGCTAAACCAACCAATTAGAACCCTCTAAACCAGGACATCTGAACAGGTAAGGCTCACCAAACATGTTGACTTCAGAAAACAAGTCGCATGAAATTGACAGGAAATTAACAAACGTGAATATACTGGTTATTTAGCTAATTTATATGGGAAAAAACTACTTTTTTATTTGAAAGGGGAAGATTCTGAATTTTTCTCAAAACTTGGAGAATTTATATTGAAAACTTTTGGTAAAGAAACCAAATTCCTAATCGTCTCAGTTCTTACAATATTTAACATTTTCTAAATACAATTTTCTAAAATAATTATAGTGAAACAATTAACAATTGTTACATTATTTTCCCCCTTCAAAAGAAAAAAAAATTGTTTTGTTGAAACCCTATCTTCATCACATCTCTAAAAGGACTTAAGATTTTCTATCCTTAACAAGCAATTTTTATAAATCTACCCTAAACTTTTTTTTTCTTTTCCAGATCTCCACAAAAAAGGGTTCTCTCTTATACTACCATCTTACAAACTACTATAACATTTAATTCATTATCAAACAGTCACTTGAAACTCGGGTCAAGAGCACAAGACCAGTCCATTGTTTACAGGCATTGTTGTCCCCAGTTCATTGTCTTCACTTCACACAGAAGAACGGGACCGCAAGCATGCCCCCCTCTCTCATCAGCTGACTGCTTGGCCGATCGATACTAGACCGGTTTTCGTTGACTTTGGCTGTCCTCACTCCACCATCCAGGCCTCAGGAAGTGTTCCACATAAACAACAGTTAACCAAAGTGGCATTAGACAGTGATGACATACAATTCTCTGTTGCGTGTTCCGTGTGATGCAGTGTAGAGTGGATCGGAGAGCTATTCAAATTAATTCTTTTATTTACTTCCCCATTACATTGAAGTGCTTCAAAATGAGTGCTCAGTGTCGTTCCGTTTGGTAAAAACCAGGATTCTCGCAGTCAATAAGTGCTTGGATACAAAAGAAGAAAGAAAAAAAATTGGGTGCGTAAGTCCACTCACATTAAAACAATTCACCAACAAATCAAGATTCAAAATTTATCCCATTTGCTTCTCCTTTCAGTTTTGTGTTTGGTTTTGTTGTTATTTACAAACAATAGGAACAGGCTGGAACCTGGTCTTGGATATACATTACAATTATAAACACAAAATAATTTTTCAACTTACATTTTGTTTTAGAAGTTCAACATTCTTTCTTGTACTATTTAACACACTTATAATATAACAAGAATATAAATACAGATTAAATTTCAAATACATAATATTCATGGATAATTAACTAACTCAATATATTTTTCAAAAATACAATTTTTTTACTCTTTGTTTACTTTTATCCACCAAGCAATTTATTCGAACATAAAAAATTCATTAAACTTTAAAAATAATAACTTTGACAGTCTTAATCTAACAATTTTAATCTAACAATCTTAATCTAAAATTCTTATTCTACAATCATCAAATCTTTACTTTGACATGACATTCTTTTGCTGAAAGTACATAATTAATATACTAATTTCACTTTTCTGAAAATACATTATACCATGAGCATTAGTAATCCGTTATTTACAAACAGACATATAACATGTAAACAAAATTAGTCATTCATTATCAACTTCAATAATCAAATAATACATTTTAAATAAATTTCAAATATATCAAGTAACTTTCTGTAAACATCTATTTACTTACACAATTTTTTTTATAACCTGAAAATTATTAATTGCTGAAAACATACATAATCAATTGAAGTTAATAACCCTTCATACATTACCAACTCATATTTACCAAATTCAAGAATATCTTATTCACTTCTTTAGACCTTGACATCTTTTATGTGCACTCTTCGCACTTCTTTGGGATTGGACAGCCTCTGCACCAATATGCTCACTGGACTCAGCTGGGCTAGCACCTGGTATGGACCCTCATTTAGATTTAGATTTAGATTGAAAGGGGATATACAGTTGGTCCAGCCAACCCTTGCAACGAAGCCTAAGGCTTTTTGTGCCAATCCCGGTGCCTAATCGTCGTTAAGCTGGCAATCCTTGACCAGGTCAAGGAGCTTCTTCACTAGATTAGTAATTTCCAACTGTCCCAGAGGTGAGCCCTCAAAAAGTGCTCTTCTCCTGGCACCAAGGGCCTCACACTCCAGGACAATGTGTTCTGCCGACTCTTCGTCCTCCCCACAGAGGCGACAGATGGGATCCTCCGTAAATAGTCCCACCGTTCTTAGATGCCTCCGGAATTTGCATGGCCGGTGATGAGTCCCACCACCAGCTTAACGTGCGGTTTACTCAACCCAAGAAGTGACTTTGTTAACTTCTGAGAGGGATTCCTGACAAGAACCTTGCCGAGTCTTTGCCCTGGGAACCGCCGCTATCTTTCCAGATGTCTGGCGCTGACCCAGTTTTTAATTGCTGTTTTGACAGCTGCAGTCGAAACGCCGCAGGCCGGCTCAGGATCAATGAAGGGCTTAAGAGCACCCTCCCTAGCCAAGGCATCGGCCTGCTCGTTGCCTTCTAATCCCCTATGTCCTGGGATCCATTCCAGCAAGACCTGATTTCTTGAACCCAGGATGCTGAGGGACTCCACACATTCCCAGACTAGACCAGACGAAACCTTCCAGGAGTCAAGAGCCCCTAAGGCCGCCTGGCTGTCTGAGAGGATGTGGATATGTTTCCCGCAAACCCCTCTCTCGACCGCCTGGGCGGCACATTGAAGGATTGCGGCGACTTCAGCTTGGAAAATGGTGCCATACGCTCCCAGACTCACGCTAGCATTGGTCCTAGGGTCGCCAGTATAGACCCCAAATCCACCTTTGTTGCCCATTCTTGACCCGTCTGTGAACCATACAATTCGGTCGTGAGAAGAAACCGGGCTACTAACATCGTCCCAGTACTCCCTCGACCTGAAATCCACAGTATAGGGTCTGGTGAAAAGATACTTAGTCCCAATGAAGTCAGACTTCATTGAGAGTACCTCATCATTTACAAGGTTGGCCACTGAGGAGTGACCTGTACAGGACCCCCTCCAGTGGCCAGTTAGTTGAAGCCTATAAGCCGCCGCCCGAGCCTCCCCAATAATGAAGAGATCAAGGGGCGGCAGGTTAAGAAGAACCTCCAGTGCAATAGAAGGGGTCGACCTAAAGGCCCCTGTCATGCACATGCAGGCAAGTCTTTGTAGGCTAGAAAGCCTACCACGGACCGTTACCTGATTGACCTTAGGCCACTAGATCAAAGCCCCGTAAGTAATTTGTGGTCTTTTTTTTATTTTATTTTATTGCGTTGTAACAATTTTAACATGTCATGCAATCGTCAATATTATATACAGAAATATTTAAAATGTGTTAAAAATTCTAAAACTAAACAACAAATGGTCATTCACCCCACATTCATATACATTACTACTACATTACTAACATTCATACAGCCACAATCACACTGCCTTCCTGTCCTGCTATTTAATCTTAATCTTCCCAGCGACTCATCATGAACTCATCCACAGAATAGAACGCTTTAGACACCAAGAGGACACCAAGTCGAGTTTTGAATTGAGTTTGGTTATTAATTGGAAATCCTTCAGGGAGTTTGTTGATTAGTCTGACACCAACCTGATGTGGCATGTGGTCTGATAGTGCCAATCTGTGTTGCTGTGTTCGGAGGTTGTCCCTGCCTCTAGTGTAGTATTGGTGAACGTTTTTGCCACGAATCAAGGAAGAACGTGATCTGCAGTATAGTATCACCTCATACATATAAAGGCAAGGTAAAGTCAGTAATTTTCTCCCTAAAAGAATTCCGGCACGACTCTCTGTGGTTCAACTTAGCAATTATTCTAACAGCCTTTTTTGAAGTTTAAAAACTCTTTCAATTTTGCTTTTTGCACAACCTCCCCAAAGTCTCACTCCGTATTCCAGATGTGAATACACCATGCCATAATAGGCCATGAGTAAGGACACTAGGGGAACAGAATTTTGCAAGATTGCGCAACGCATATATACCTGAAGCAATTTTACCACAAATGTCAATATGACGTCCAAGTCG
>JAQJVL010007359.1:0-24351 GCA_035578905.1 Stictocephala bisonia | reverse complement strand
AAAAAGGGGGGGGGAAATAAAACGGGGAAAAAAAAGGGAATAAAAGGAATTTGACTGGAATTATCACATCGACCATGTTTGCTCAAAATTGTCCTCAGGCATTTATGTCTTGAGAACTTTAGCCAAATTCTGCCCAACTCAGGTTCTGATGACGGCGTATTACGGCTTGATCTACCCTCATCTCACCTACGGTGTGGTGCTGTGGGGAGCTTCAACAAATAATCAGTTCAGCAGAGCGTTTAGATTGCAAAAACAAGCGATTCGTATAATTGCACAGTTAAAGTTCAGAGAATCTTGTAGAGAAGCGTTCAAAAACCTGAAATTATTGACACTGCCATGCCTTTACATATTGGAAACAACAATGTTTTGCATAAGTAAAAGTGCTATGGTAAGTGGGCGGGATATACACGCGCACGAAACCAGACACAGAGATGACTACCGAACTGGAAGCCACAGGACGGTAGTCTACGAACGCTTGCCCTCACACACGGGCGTTCGTTTTGTCAACAAATTACCGGACTTAATTAAAAATGCACCAACGCCCAAGGCGTTAAAAACTCGTCTTAAACGCTTTATAGCGTCTCATGCATTTTATAGTGCTGACGAGTATATGGCATGTAACTGGGAGATCACATAATCAGATGACTGACAACCGGCGCCGGAAGTGGGAATTAGGCATGAATGAATGTGTGACTGAAAATGATGTATGCTTGAATGAGGTTTCGATGTGGTATGAATGTATTAATTTGAATATTTAATTTCATTTTGACGATTGCTATACATTTTATAATGTCTTAGCAAAATAAACTTGATTTGATTTGATTAATTCAAAGTGTTTCTCAACTGGCTACCAAAGATGAAGTTGGTGCAATCAACAGTGGAATTGAGAAATTGAGGGAAAGCATAGACCAGCGTCTTGCGAATGTTGAATCTCGTGTCGATGTTCTTGAAGATAAGATAGTCCCTAGAAAATGAGCAAAGCGCTTCTGGTCTTAATGTCGAAGACTTGATTGGTGAAGTCAGTGACCGTAATAGGCGTGCGCTCAATGTTCTTGTGTTCAATGTACCAGAAAGCCAAAGTAGAGATCTTGCAACTAGGGTTAACTACGACAAGGGCTGGATGCTTGAGCTCGGACATACTGTTAACTACACTTTGGATTTTGAAGTAACTAAGCTATACAGAATCGGAAGACCTAAAAAAGATAAAAATCCACCCATTGAAGCTAGTGTTTAAAACTCCAACCGAAGTCAAAGCCTTCCTCGATAAATTTGCTGATGCCAAGTTAAAGGAAGGCGGGGGCAAATTTTCTTCGGTTGGTGCCTCTAGAGATAAAACCGATCGTGAGCGCAAGCACTTGACGATGAGCTTAAACTTTGAGAGATGAACTTGAGAGGCGGCTAAAGGACAGCGAGAAGGATCTCACTATCAAGTACAAGAACGGAGTGCCTACTATTGTCTCACTTCCAAAAAACTGTTAAACACCCCATGTAACAAGTCAGTTTGCGCCTACTATCAAAATGTGAATGGGCCACGGAGCAAACTAACTTTGCTAAAAGAATCAATTACCTCAAGTATTTATGATATCATTATACTCACTGAAACAAACTTTTCTTCTGAGATTCTTACCTCCGAACTTGGGTTAAGTAACTATAATATTTTCCGCAAAGACAGATCTAATGAAACTAGTGCCAAGGTGTCTGGTGGTGGTGTTCTTGTGGCTGTTCATAGTAGTCATTTATCTTCAATGGTCACGTCTTCGGTCACCAATGTTGAATCAGTTTTCGAATCTGCCTGCATCTATGGCGAGCCCATCCTGATCGGTAGAGTCTACATTCCCCCGCAATCTCCTAGTCAAATCATTACCAGCTTTTGTGACTCTGTGGAGGAGATCTATGCTACTTGTGAACCAAATACCAAAATTGTCATTGCCGGGGACTTCAATCAACCCGATACTGATTGGACTGATTCTTCCCGTGTCGCTCCTAATATTGCATCCGCTGTACACACTTGGAATTTGTCTAACTACATAAATGTAATCCAGCTCAACTCAGTTCTCAATACTCGTGGAGTCCTCCTCGATCTTGTGTTTGCCTCTGATGCTGGTATTTTCGTTGTTGCCGCATCTGATCCCCTTCTAGCTCAGGAACCCATCCACCCTGCTCATGAATTCACCATACTACTCGTCTGCTTCCAAGTACCGAACCAAGATATATATATCCATGACTTTAGAAGGTCTAACGTTGCTGAAGTCCGGCGATGGATTGAGTCATTGCAGTACCCTGATCCTAGGAGTCAAACAATTGAGGAGTTGTTTTCGAAGTTCTGCTTAGAGCTTGGAAATTGTATCTGCACTAACTCCCCTTTGATGAGAAAATCTAGATCTAACTTCCCTTATTGGTTTTCACTTGATCTGAAATCTCTCATATTCCGTAAGAAAATCCTACACAAGAAATTAAAAAAAAAACATTTCAGATGTTGATTATCACGCCTTCAAGACTGCTAGAAATTACTGCAAATATCTTACTAGGGCATGTCACAATAATTATCTGAGAAGTATTGACCTCGGAGTGAAGGACAACCCTAAGAGCTTTTGGGGTCATATGAAGACTCTTTGTAAGGTCAACCCGATTCCTGGCAGACTCCACTTCGATGGGGTCTCGGTAGATAAACCATTGCTGATGAGTGAGCTGTTCTCCGACTACTCCTCGACTGTTTATGCATTTCCATCATCCAACCCTACTGAATATGAATATAAAACTAATGTTAATATCTCAACTTTGCTCGTATCTGCACTTGAGGTAGAAGAAAAGCTTCTCCGTCTTGACTGTAATAAGGGTGCTGGGCCAGATAATATAACGCCTACAATTCTGAAAGCATGCAGCTCTGTCATTGCCCCTCATCTCTCTACCTACAGATGAGGTAATCAACCACGTAATCAACTCATGATCAACTCATACGTGGTAATCAACCACGTAATCAACTCATGAAAAAAGGAATCTTCCCTGATGTACTCAAACCTGGGTTTCTGGTGCCTGTTCACAAGTCTGGCGATGCGTGTGACGTGAAGAATTATAGACCTATTGTAATCCAATCTGTTGTCGCGAAAGTCTTCGAGAGCTTGGTGCTTGATGTTCTGGCCTTCGCATTCAAGAATGTTATCATACCTGAGCAGCATGAATTCTGCGTTGGAAGATCTACAGTTACCAACCTCTGCGTCTTCACAAATTATGGGTACTCTGCCTTTTCTCAGTATCACCAGGTCGACTGCATTTACTTGGACTTGGCAAAGGCATTTGATAGAGTCAGTCATGATCATCTCATCTCCAAAATAAAGGCACTTGGTGTGTCATGTCCTCTTCTTCAATGGTTCCGGAGCTACTTGACAGGACGAACTCTTCGTGCGAGGTTTGCTGGCCATTTCTCTGATTCTGTCGTCTATGTTACATCAGGAGTACCTCAGGGCTCACTCTAGGACCATTCCTGTTCAGCCTCTTTGTTAATGACATTGCTATGTACGTCAACTGCAAGTTTTTGCTCTTTGCTGATTATGTAAAGATTTTTCTGGAAGTTTCTTCAGCATATGACCAGCTCACTCTCCAAATGGATTTGGACAGGATTAATGTGTGGTGTCGCGAGAATGATCTTCATTTGAATGCAGCCAAGTGCCAAGTGATGACCTTTGGCAGAACAAAACTTCTGCAATCCTTCGACTACCATCTTTATGGAACCCAGCTGAAGAGAGTTCATGTGATAAAGGACTTGGGTTTGGCTTTACTCCCAATATGGATCCTGGTGAACATATAGCCAGGGCTTGTGCGAAAGCTAATAGAGTTCTTGGCCTTGTCACCTGTGCTTCAAGAATCGCCTTCACTCCTGGAACAATCAAAATCTTGTATGGTTCACTTGTTCGCCCCATCTTGGAGTACAGGTCTACAATATGGTCACCCTATCAAATTGGACATTGCAATCCCTTAACGCAGTCCAGATAAAGTTTCATCAACTGATGGGAGTCAGAAGCGGCTTGGACTATCATAACGTGGACATCAATGAGATCGCTCATCGGCATGGTATTTCTTCCCTATCTTCCAGGAGGTCTGTCATCGACCTGGTTTTCCTTTTCAAGCTTATCAATGGACAAGTAAACTGCCCGGAGCTTTTTTTGATGATCGACTTCCATACCCCTCATCGGACTAGATCAACCCAGCTGTTCGCCAAGAATCTGCAACTTACTGCCCACGCCTATCACAGTACCATACCTCGACTTATGCGTTTGGGTAATGCTTCCCAATTGGAGTTCTTCGGACCGTCCCCTCAGAATTTTAAAAGGCAGGCTCATAACTTTGTATCTAGTCTGTTGCAGTACTAGAATTGGCATGTATACTGTATTAGATTCAGTCCCAGTGTTCAGAATGTACTGTATATTATTGAAGTTATTTATTATCAAAGCTGTTTATCATTCGTTGTTATTGCTATGGTTATTAATTGTCATAGTGTTTTCAGTATCGTTATTGTTATTTATTATTGTAGCACGTATTATCATTGCTGTTTGTTATTATAGTTATTTATTATCGTTTTTACTTATTATTGTTATAGTTATTTATTATTATTGTTATTATTTGAATTATTTATTATCATAGTTATCAGCAGTTTTAGAAACTGTAACTCCCTAAAAGCTTACCACAGATATGTTTTTAAATTTACTTTATAATCTAATTATACATAGCCTTTCATTCACAGCCTCAAAATTCATGAGTGACTCTATATGAGTTTTCTTTATTGCCACTCCCACGCCTTCTTCATGTCTCCTATCATTTCTTCCACTGTAATATATTGTGTAACTTTATGTATTTACTTTTCCACACAAAGGCCAACGTACTTCTTGGAAGGTCACTATGTCCATATTGTACTTTTCCAATTCATCGTTTAGGATATCGACTGCTCCTGGTATTACTAGGTTCCTAATATTCTAAGTGCCTAATCTCAAATCCTTTTTTGGTAGTAAGGGTCTATATCCAGAAATTTCAATTTTCTCCGAGGCTACATGTTGACGCTTCACAACTGGAACGTTTTTATAAGGTAGGGGTAGTTTGCCCTACGCTCAACCCCCAATATGAATGGAGAACTGCATCTACTTGTGGTCAGTGAGTCCATCGGACTTAGCCGCGAGGACTGCCTTGGAGATCCACCGACCTCCCCCCTATCGGACACCCAGGGGACGATGTATACGCTGAAGTAGGGCAGCGATTAGATGTTATAATTATACGCCATTAATATCTTTGCCTTATCTTTAGCGAGAAAAATAAAAAATGCATATGGAATTCCAAATAATGAAACACTAGTGAATTTGTAGAATGTAGGTTACGTAAGCAAATAAGTAAGTACTGTACAAGTTTTGATTGTATGCAGTCCACAATTTAATTTTATAATAAGAAATACATACTGTACTTGTGAATAATTTTGTGAACAATATTCAGTTGAATCTCTTTAAGGATGAACAGTTGTTTTAGTTAAATTAATATGTAAAATTATAACATATATGTTTAAGTTATTAAATACTAATAATATAAACAAAATTGCACTAATACTTTTAAAAAACAAATGCTTTCAATACAAAAACAAATGCAGCAACTCTCCACACTCCGATCAGCTGATCAGCAGTGGTAGCCAATATCTGCATATCAGGCTAGTACAAAGCCATGGATGCGTATGCTGTACCCTTTCCCTCTGCTAGCCTCCAAGCATTTGAACAGCAACGGATTAGACAGCTCAAGATATTCCATGGCTACTGTACAATGTTTTATTCAAAAGTAAGCAAATTGCCATATGCCATATAAAATGAAAAATAAATAAATAAAAATAACATCCATCATATAAGACAGTTTCTATAATGAGTCACAATATAGAAATATAAAAAAACAATGTGTGGCAAAAAACTCAAGAAAAACACTTAATGCAAGGATGACAGCAACAAGAAACGAGAGTGAATGTTGCAAAAAACAAATGGATATTGAATTTTATGCAGACAGCCATGGGAGGGGCCTTCCTGAAATGATTGGGGCTTGTAGTGAGGGTAGGATTAGAGTTAGTGGTCTTGTTATGCCTGGTGCTACAACTAAGCAAGTGTATAGACAGGCTGAAAGGGCTCTTCTCCGCCCCCTGATTATAATTGCAGGGACAAATAATGTACTTAAAAAATCAACAGAAGAAATCTATTCGAATTTAGAAAAAAGCTTACAAAGTCTAAGTAAAGAAAGACAGTACACTTGACAACTATCCCCAACCGCTATGATGCAAAACCAACGGACCCAACTCATGAGGAAATATGCATAGTGAACAATTATATTAAAGAAATTGCAGCAAGAACAACTAACATAAGAATAATTGATTTGAATGAGCTAAAAAAAGATCATTATAATCGCCAAGGTCTACATCTTAATTACAGAGGCAAGAGAAAACTGTCTTACATGATAATCAATTCTCTCAACAAAACATTTCCTTGCAGCAGACAAATAACCACAAAAACAACAATTCAACAGACTTGGAAAACTTAAAAGTTACAGAAATAGTAGTCAGTAACAGTATCAAAATAATTGAATCCAACATGTTAGGTGTAATAAATAAAAAAAAAAAATAATGAGCTTCTAGCTCTGGCCATTGTATTTCAAGAGACCTTAATCATGAACGGCACATGAGTGCAGGAGTGGCAACTGTCTTCAGAAGACAGTTTGGTAGACCGACCACTCTCCTTACAGACTACTTATCCCACCAGAAAAGTGTTGATGGAGTGAATGTGTATGGTTTGGTCACTAAATCTGACTTCTACAAGAAGCCTACAACTGCCGACTATGATATAGCCTTCAAACACTTCACTGAAGATTTTAAAAGAAAACATTTAAAATACTTGGTATGCTCTCCTATGGGTTGTACCCGGGACAATATTTCCATAGAACATTTTGCAGATAATATTGTTGATTTCCAACAACACACAGGAGCTTTGGTTGAGATAGTAGTGTTTGATGAGAACTCACGGCGGACACTAAGAAATGGACTCTCTTTTAATAACTTCAAACAGAAGCTGCACGCTGCAATTTCCACTTCTCTATTAAAACGGATGGAAACCAGTTCCACCCTTGAAGCAGCAGAAGCCACACAACCTGCACCTCAACATCCTGCACTGGCAAACGTGTATAGTGAAGAGGCCATCATTGGACAGGAAACACTTCGGGAAAATGACTTGTCTTTCGTAGCAACTACCATGAATGACTTTCCTCCCTTGTCGACTTTGTCAACGACATTTTTTAAATAGTGACTCCTCATTTGACTCTGATGAATCACAAATGAGTACAGCATTTCAGGGTTCCGAGACTATGACACATCAGCAATGGAATGGGGGAACTGTAATGACAGCTCTGATGGAGAAAACAACAGCTGGGGTAAACCAATTCCAGGATCCAGAGGCACCTATAGGTTCAAGAGCAAATGTTTGTGAAAAGTGTAATGTGCAAAAGCAGAGCAAAATTGTAAGGGTGGTTAATAGTGAATGTCAAACCAAAGCAGGTACTGGTAGTGATGTCTTAAATAGTAATAACATATGTATGAATAAATCACCTGCCTCCCCTTTAAACTTATTTGTAACAAATACTCTACAGGTCACATAACGAAAAAATGTAATGAACAGTTCAAAACAATAAGAATATTTCATCAAAATATCTTTCATCTAAAATCTAGAATTGAACCACTGCAAGCCACTTTAGAGGAATTACAACCCCATATTGTTATTTTGTCGGAACACAACACAAAAACTGATGCAGTTGACAGAGTAAATATTGATAATTATAATATTGATTCCCATTTTTGTATAAATAGATTAAAAAATGGTGGGGTTATGATATTAAGCAAAAGTGAGTTGAAGGGGATGCAAGTGGTTGTGCCGCAGCAGTTAGTAGATTGTATTCTGGAAGAGAAACAGTTTGAATTTTGTGCTGCTGTTTACAATGTCAATAATTTTAGGTTTATGATAGTAGGGTTTTATAGATCTCACTCTTCTTCAACAGAGGTATTTCTGGACAGGTTAAGTAACCTTATAGATTATTTAAATGACAAATGTAAAACAATAATATGGGTTGGAGACATTAATATAAACGTATTAGCCAACACTGAAAATGATAAAAAGAAAAGGGATTTGTTAAAAAACATGTTAAAGAATCATAATATGCAATACCTTGTGAATTTTCCCACTAGAATCACTCAAAATACCAAAACAGCAATTGATAATTTTATTGTAAAAAAACAACTGTTAAACGAAGTATCAGTATCGGGAGTCATAACACTTCTTTTCGATCACGATGGACAATTGCTTGAGCTTTGTTGTCCTTCTAAATTACCTACAACTGATAATTTTACTTTTCAGGAATGCCGCAATTTCTCACAGCAAAATAAGCTTCTTTTTTCTAAACTCATTGAATGTGAGGACTGGGGAGATGTATACTGTGCTCAAGTGCGTGAAAAATATGATAAGTTTCACAATTTATTTAAATTTTATTTTGATCAGGTATTTCCAAAAAGAAAAGTTAAAAAAACAACCTTCGTAGAAATTGGATACCTCAAGTATTAAAAGAAGAAAAAATAATCTAATTCGCTTAAAAAAAGAAATAAAAAATTGTAAGAACTCCCAAATGTTTAATTTATATAAAAAAGGTGTAAGAATTTACAAACAAAACCTGGAAAAAGCAAAAAAACATTTTTTTTGTGAGTAAATTAAATAATTCTTTTAACATTCCTAAAACAGTTTGGAAATTAATAAATTCAGAAGTAGGTAATAAAAAACAAGAGATACAAGATAATATTTCAATAGAATATGAAGGTAAAAAATACTCCAACCCAAAAGATAGGTAATGTATTTAATAATTATTTTGTAAATGTGATAAGAGATAGAGATAGTCCCAATCTAAACGGTATATAAATCAGAAAGCACATCAGAAAGCACATCGGTAAACAAAGATAGCCCAAATTATATTAAACCACAATTTCGCTTAATGCCTGTAACTCGGTCTGAGGTTGAGAATGTAATTGACTCTCTTAAAGATAAGTCATCAAGTGGGTTTGATGAAATTCCCATTTCTGTAATTAAAGTTGCCAAATCACAACTAAGTCCCATAGTTAACAGGTTCAAATCCCTGGAGGTCCACTACAAATTTGTTCGATAGCATTAAAAAAATGAATGGTTGTGATACCATAGACCTTCTATTATAGTATGATGGTATAATACAAGGTCTAAGGTGATACCATCGTATAGCTGGTTTTCAGCATGACATTATTAAAATAATAAAAAATCTTTCACTGAGAGTTAGATTATTGCCGACTCGTTATAGTCATCAAATAACGATGATCGGATTCTTTCTTGTGATTCCATACAAAGTGGATTGTATAAAGCATATTTTAGCATCCAACCATGAGAATGAATTTAAGCCAAATTAGGTTATAAAAGGCAATTGTCAAATGTTCATCCATTTTGGTTATTGATTATTCAGTTTCGTATATAATCAGAGATCAAGTAAGTATATGTTATGTTTGGTCTGTGATATAATCAATTATACAGTACGTTTTTTAATAACAAGGTAACAATTATCTTGGTCAGGCCCGTGGTTTGCATGTAACGCGCAATGGGCCTGGGCCCGATCTCCGCCCCTCCCCCTTCCATCAACTGGGTTTATAAAATGGGTTTATATATGAAAAAACTTCAAATTCAACCAAATTTAGCTTTTATTTCAGGTGAAACTACAAACATAAATACTCAAAACTTTACATGATTGGTCGTTTCCTACATTTTTTCTCAGCAAACTCGTTAATGACATCATCAAAGTTCATTTTTAGGGTTACATCACTTTCGGTACACATTATCATTAAATTGTTCAGCTTAGTTTGTTCAAGTTTTGACCTAGTCACTGACTTAATCCTTTTTAGAGCTGGAAACCCTCGTTCAGCCGAGCAGTTCGTCATTGGTAGAGTTAAATAGATCCTCATGGCTACTTCCAGGTTTGGGAAAGTAGAGACAAGACCTGTTTCAGAACTTCTTAAATACTTGTATGCGTCTCGAAGTCTCTCTATACTATCAACCTTTAAGAACTGCTTGAAATGAAGGCACTCCTCTCCAAAACTATCCACATCTATATCATTGCAGTAGAATAATGCGAGTCGTTCTGCCTGGGTTTTGATTGTTTGAGGTTCTTTGTCCTGTAATATCAAAACTTTCAGTACTTTTACATTGAAGATGACAGATAAAAATCAAATAAAAACATATAATACATTATTACCTGTTTGTTACCTTCAATTTAAAAATAATATGTAAAGCTTTCTAGTATTACATTAAGTATTAAGTGAAAATAAATTAAACTAGAATGACAGTTACACACATAGTATAAAAATAATATGTTGAAAAGGAGGTTGAAAATTAAAAATATCTTACCTTAAAATTGTTAAATAGCTCAAATCTGTCTCCAAGAGAAGCATAGCTTTGTGTTCTTGTGTCGAGCTGTGCCGTAAGATTGTCAACTATTGTTAAAAAAACTTCTGTCCTAAATCTGGTTTTAGGGTCCATATTCGTGTCAAAACTTTCTCTTTTCTCGTCTGCATCTGCAAATAGTGTTGGTTTCCTGTTTCTTTTGTAGTTGGCAGCTTGCATTCCACACATTTTTGTTGCTTCATTCTCAAAGTGATCAAAGTTGTCCCTCTTTTCTCTAAGAACATTTTAAGCGTTTGTAATTGTTTAACTGCCGCAAGAAAATCCAACTCTTCTTTTTGTAAGTTTGAACTAACTTTATCAATTCTCATTAACAAATCATTCCACAGTACAGTAAGAAAAGCCGTATCAAACTTTCCCAACTGTTTGCTAAGCCCCTCAGCCGCCACTCTCGTTTCAGGTGTTTGTGAAACATCTAGAGATAGTTTTTTCAGCACAAGTTCAAACTCTTTATAACCATTAGATAAAGCGTGCACAGGGTCTGCTCTAGCAGACCATCTAGTCTGGCTTAAATTTTTCGATAAAGTGAGCGTGTCACTGTTTTTGTTTTGCTTTCGCCTTTCTTTGTGTTCATTTTTGATACCAATTTTCAACAATCCCCATCGGTAAGTTGACCCCGCGAAGAAAGTAAAAAGTCCTTGTAAAACGAAAAATACCTAGTCACTTCAGGGCATGATTTTTTCGGCTGCAAAATCTCCAACTAAATTCAAGGAATGTGCAGCACACGGAACATAATCTGCTTTGTTATTTTCGGATTTTATTCTTGCCTGTAGACCTGTGTAGTAACCTGACATGTTAGATGCATTGTCGTAGCTTTGTCCTCGGCAATTTTCAATATCTAAGTTTAGATTTTTAAGTAAAGTTAAAACTGCTTGTTGTAGGCTTTCCACTTTATGACCAACACCAGGTAAAAGTTGTACGAGACGTTCTTTAGCACACGCATCGTTCAGTGAAACGTATCTTAAAACAACTGCTAACTGGTCGGTGTGCGACAAGTCCGGCGTAGAATCAACTATCAGAGATAAATAATGAGCTTCTTCGAGTTCTTTAATTATTTGGTTTAAGACTTTAGTGCCCATAATTGAAATGAATTCGTCACAGGTGTCAGACGAAAGGTAAGACACATTGCCTGACCCTTTGTTTCCATATTTATCTATATGATGAGATAGGAACTGATCATATTCACTCAAGAGTTCAAGACAGCCTAGAAATAGACCATTAGATAAGGAACCAAATGTTTGGTTGTCTCCTCGGAAAGGAAGGCCTCTCAATGCCAAAAATCGAACAACGCTAACTACTCTCGTTAAAACTTCTCTCCAATATTTCACTTCTTTTTCATATTGAGATAACAATAAAGTGTCTACTGATGCGGTTTTTTTTCTGTACAAAAATGTACAAATATTTTTCCTGTGATCACTTGATTGCTCGTGACTTTTAACGAGCACACTTGCGTGTTTCCAATCGTTAAATCCTGTACTAAACGCAGTTTGTTTACTTTCTATCTGAAATTCTTACATATGAGACAAATAATAAGCATGGGATACAAAAAACACAACCTTTTGATTTGGAATACAATAACCAATCTCTGTTATAAGTTTCCCCATTGGGTAAAACACATGAGAAGATTTTGTCAGATAATGTACGCTTTTTGTCTGGATAAATTCTGACAGAGTTCGAAAAATCAATATTCAAGTTTTGCTTTACGTTTGTAGTTAAGATTGTTTTTAGCACATATTCATCTTTAGTATTCGAAGTAGCCGGGTCATCAAGATCAAATAAAAATGAAACTAAAGATGAGGTGGTTGGCTTTGTACACCTGAGCAGGTACAGCAAGAGCCGTGGGCCAAAGATGCGCAGTAGACTAACGCTCAGACTTAGGAGTGGGGGTAGCGGCCGGCTCAGTTCACTGCTGGCTATCCTTAGTGACGAATCGCTCCGTCGCGCCTACATCTAGCGTTCACGTGCCTGTTCTGTCGTTCTTTAGTGTGTAATGTAGTGATTGATTATTGTTATTTTGTTTATATCTATATTAAATGGAAGCTCAGCAGCACCGTAAACTAATTGGAGGACGAAAAGTATTGCATAGCCAAAGTCGAGAGATTATTGCAAATGTGTATAAGTTTATGAAACGTGAAGCGGAAACTGGAGCTGCAATAAATATAAAGCAGGTTCAATGTCGTGTAGCAGAAGCCACAGGTATATCCCTGACGTCTGTAAAGAGAATAGTTGCAGAAAACAGAACAGTTGTCCAGACTGGAACCAAGTTTAATACTCCAAATAAAAATAGGCACAGAGTAAAGAGCAAAACGGAGCTAGATGACTTTGATTAGTGCGTAGTCAGACGAACTGTAAATGAGTTCCACAAAATTAACGGTGAACGACCTACAATAAAAACTCTACTGCCAGTTCTGAGAAAAAAAATTAATTTTACTGGGAGTAAATGATCGCTTGGCAAGGTTCTGCACAAGCTAAATTTTCGCTGGAGGAAATCAGTCAATAACAGAAAAATATTAATTGAAAAAAGTGATATAAGGATCTACGTTTGAAATATTTAAGAAGTGTCCAAAGTTATCGATCGGAAGGTAGGCCTGTAATCTATATGGACGAAACATACGTTCATTCTACACACACAAAACCCTTGAGTTGGAGTGATGGAAGCGAGGCAGGTTTAAAAACCCCAATTAGTAAGGGCGAGAGAATAATCATTGTTCATGCCAGAAACGAAGATGGTTTTGTAAATAATGCACTATTGACATTTATTTCTGGGAAAAAATCAGGCGATTATCATGGTGACATGAATTTCAATAATTATGAGAAATCGATACAGGAAAGATTAATTCCTAACATACCCCAAAACTCTGTGATTGTTATTGATAATGCGCCCTACCACAATGTACAGTTAAACCCAGCTCCCACATCGTCAACGTTAAAGGCAGACATGATAAAGTGGTTATCAGAACGAAACATACACTTTTCTACTAACATGTTAAAGCCAGAATTATACTCTGTTATTAAAGAAAATAAACCAAAGTACAAAACATTTAAAATAGATTCTATCCTGGCGGAAGCTGGCCATTCAGTTTTAAGATTACCACCATACCATCCGGATTTAAATCCAATTGAAATGATATGGAGTTTACTTAAGGAGAGTGTAGCCAAAAGAAATGTTTCGTTTAAATTAGCTGAAGTTAAACAACTTGTAGTTGACATATGTAGCCAGATAACACAAGAGCAATGGCTATCTCGTGTGAACCATGTTAAAAAGGTGGAATTGGATTATTTGGCATTAGAACCGGAAATCGACGTAATAAGTGAACAATTAATAATTAATTTGGGAGAAAATTCCGACACAGAAGATGACAATGATGACAGCGAACCAGAAAGTGATGTTGAACTGTGCGACAATGACCTAAGTGGAGTAGAACCCCTGGATTAAATAATCACTGTAAGTAACAACAGATTTTTATTTCAAATAGCTCTATATAAATAATATTATTATTTTGTCATCTATAGTTAAAAGCCATAGATTATTTATATAATTACTAAACTAATATTTTTATATTAACGTAAAAGTCATTACGATAAAGCAAACTGCGTTCAGTGCCGTATCGGTGAGGTCGGTACGGCGAGACAGCCAAGTGCTTCCCTCCCTCTCTCCCCACTGCGCACTACTTCACTTCCCCTCTCGCGCCGGCCACGGCTCTTGCTAGACCTGCTCAGTTGTACAGCCGGGTTTAAAATTTAAATTTATTGTACCTGTACTTGTACTCGGCAATACCTCACTTACTGAATCATCAGTTTCAGTCGTAACTAGTTCAGCTGATTGATAAACATCGTCACTGCTTCTGGGTTTACATACCTCTTCCCTCAACAGGGTGGGTCTCTCCTCATCCTCAGGGCCTTCTAATGCGACAGTTACTACAGGTAAAGTTTTTTGTTCACTGAAAAAACTACTTATTTTAGGGACTTTCTGTAACACTTTTTCACTGTCCAAAAGCTTTTTGGCCGCCCTCTTTATAAATTCACTGCCACTTGGTTTTTTACTCATTTCACAAATCACAGAACAAGCATTTTATTCTACTATTTGAACCATTTATGATAAAAGATCAAACCTAACATAAACACAAATACAATCGCATTAAAATAGTTAGCAAAAACACATCAATAAACTTATTCACAAGCCAACTAATAACATGTCTCACGCGATTGCACAAAACGAACTGACAAAGAAAGACAAGGCAAAGATCAAGTAGCAACACGCAGACAGTGACAGTGATGAGTCATGCGTGAAGCGGGGGAGTGGGGGGAGCAGTAGAGAGGGTTGGTGGGCGATCCATTGGCGCGTGATTTTAAAATATTTTCTCTTGTTTGCGCCCCCCTCAATCTTGCGCCCTGGGCCCGGGCCCACCGGGCCTATTTACAAAAGAGGCCCTGACTTGGTCTAAGTAGCATTAGCAAGACAGAAGCAATCCTTTAATATAATATATGAAGCCGTTATTTGTCTGAAGCAACTCCTCCCTTGTCCCATCTAACAAGATTTAGAAACTTGTTAACATATTGATTGTATTTTTTATTAAGTGCTTATTCTTTGCATTACAGTCCAGCCAGCCGCTCTAACTTTACCTCTAAGGTTGGCGAGCTAAATGGAAAATTGGTATAGGCAACGTCGCATTCAGACCACCACAGCCCTCCTCTAAATTTTACACCCGACGACTCACAACTGGGAAGAATATAGGAAGGTAAACACTTTTTTTTTTAATTGAAATCATTTCAGTGTTTAACTGGGAAGTACTTTTTTATTGTTTACAAATATCAAAAACGAATTAATCCGAACAGTTTTAACTTATAATAAAAACAATCAGGCCCTAGTTGTGATTTATCTAGACCCAATACAAATTAGCCGTGAGACAGGTAGGAGCTAAGCACTCAAAATATACAATGTTGCCATATTGTGCTCCCCTCAGAGGTACAGTTAGAACGGCTGGACTATAAGTTTATGTGTAAATATTTGTGACACCATTCAGACAGTATATATTGTTACAGTAACGAATAAAGAATATTTTCGTTTCAATAATCTAAAAGTTTCATTTATGCGTGTTTCTTTTTCTCCGTGTGAATACAAGTGTTTGGTGGTGTTTGATGTAAGGATGTGTGTTTGTTGATATTTCTCTTTGTGTACCCGAACTTGGCGGTGGTGGGGGTAAATTTGTTGAATTTTGAACTCCATCTGCAACCAGTGTTGCCAGACGTACGATAGTTATCGTACTTGTACGATAATTTCACTGGCTGGTACGATATACGATAGCAAGTCACTATCGTACCTAAAAAATACGATAATTTTGACTATTAAATGCTTTAAAAATTAAACGTTGGTATATTTGATTTTTACTATTAATCTAAAATAATAATTCTCAATATTTTGCCCAACAATGAAAGGCCAACCAAACAGAAAGAAAAACATTGTTCCTTAAATGCTTTGCTTATCTTCTCATCGCTACACCTAAACATCACGTCCCCTTTCCTCTGATAACTGTTTTTGTTTATGCTGTTATTTGTCATTCCATTGATAAACAGAATGACAAGGGATCAACAAATGCAAGTACAACAGTCTTTAGTAAGAGTTCAATAGTAACGTATCGAATTAACTTGGTGGTGGTTTTATCGTTTTAGTGAGTGTTTTTTATAACAAATACAACAGTTAATTTTTTAATTTTATTTTTTTACACTTTCTTAATTAATAAGTAAACTGTGTTTCATAGGTGATATATATCTAATTAGATAGTCTATGTCTTATTTTGTGTGTGATATGTAATAATTTTATTTATTTATTTAATTATTTTATTTTTACCACTAACATGAGCTCAGAAGAAGAAGAAGAAGGACCTTCATCAAGTAAGAAACTTTTATTATCTACTCAATCAAAACATAAACAACAGAAGTATAGACCGCAATGGGAAAAAGATGAACGTTTTATGAAATGGATTGAGCCAGAAAAAAGCTCTGCGTTAAAAGCTCGTTGTCGTATTTGCAATGTATCAATGACGGCAGAGATTACAGTATTAAAAAACCATGGAAAGGGTGTTAAGCATCAGAAGCTTATTGCTTCGGTATTAAGTCAGCAACCCAAAATTACATCTTTAGGATTTACAAAAAGCACTCCAATCAATTTAAAAACACAAATTGCTGAAATTAAGCTTGCTGGTTTTTCGCTGAGCATAACATTTCATTTAAAACAGCAGATCACTTAGTAGAAGTTATTTAAAGTAGCTTTGATGATTCGAATATTGCTAAGGAGTTTACTTTAAAAAGAACTAAATGCAGTGCTGTGGTAAAGAAAGTTATAGGGCAAACATTTAAAGAAGTGTCATTTGAAAACTTAAAAGACTCAAAATTTTCTATTTTAATTGATGAGTCGACTGATATAAGTAGTGTTAAGTCAATGTATATAGTTGTTAGGTTTTTTCTAAACCTCAAGGGAGGATTGTGAGTAAATTTTTCGAACTAATCAATGTTTTCAATAATCCTTCAGTTGTAAATAAAGGCGCAACAGCTGAAAACTTATATTCTGTACTCATGAGTATTTTTACTAACTATGATATTCCTAAACACAATCTGATTGGATTCGGTTCTGATGGTTGCAACACAATGATGGGTGGAACAACTCTGTAGGTAGTCGATTAAAGGACGACTTTCCGGGAATAACCATTCTTAAGTGTGTTTGCCATTCGCTTCATTTATGTGCAAGTGAAGCTTGCAAGGAGCTCCCAAGTGAAATTGAGGATCTTGTAAGGGGAGTTTTTAATTTTATTCATGGCAGTTCAAAAAGAATGGCACTATTTGAACACTTTCAAAAGTTTTTAGAAATTGATATTCACAAACTTCTGCATCCGTCACAGACACGGTGGCTATCTGTAATAACTGCTGTAAACCGTGTTTTAGAACAATGGGATGCTCTTAAACTGTTTTTCATAGACATGCTTGTAACTGATAAATCTGTTCATGCTCAGCAGATTTGCAACTGGCTACATGATCCTTTTTTTTTAATGTATCTTCAATTTCTTAACTGGACTTTGCCAAAGTTTACCCTTTTAAACGAATATTTTCAAAATGAGAAAGTTGTAGTTACAAGTCTTCACACTAAAATGAAAGAGGTGTACATAGAGATGTTGTTGTGTTTTTTGAAAAGAGACTATGTCATAAAAACTATTGATTCTGATTGTGTAATTGAATATGACAATGCTGAGTGGGTACTAATGGTTACACACATTACTAATACTGTGAAGTTACATATTTCAAAGTTTTTTCTTATTTATTTATTGTTTACTGTGAATAGACCTGTCGCTATATAAAATATTTTTTATATGCTTTTTGTGGTTTTACCTAACCAAAACATATAACTCTTAACACTTTAAAACTAAAACACAAACAGTACGATATTTCATTCCTAAAGTACGATAATTTAGGAAGGATGGTACGATACTGCCTTTTTAAAATCTGGCAACACTGTCTGCAACACTGGGACTGGGGGTAGGTCGGGTAGGAACAGTGCAAGTATGTATGTATATGTGTTTATTTCAGTGTTGCCAATGTGTGGGTAATTACCCAAATTGTGGGTAATTTTGAGGCTTGTGGGTAGTTGTGGTGGTAATCGAATATATGTGGGTAATTGTGGGTAATTTTACCCCATCAATCCTTTTTGTGTGAGAGAGAGAGAAAGAGAATAACTTTATTACATGAGAGTAGAGCTCAGAAATGGTGTCAATATATAAATTAACAGAATACATGACACTACAATGGTAAAATCTTGGTGTCAATTGTCAGCTCAGGTGAAAGTCTCTCACAGCGGGCGATGAATTCGTCCATGCTGTAGATAGGGTCCTCCAATAACCAGGTAAGGAGTCTTCTTTTGAGGGACTTTGAGTTGCTGTTCTTTATCCCGGCTGGAAGAAGATTAAAGAGTCTAGTACCAGCATATGAAGGCTTCTTCGAAAATCTGGAGGTTTTGTGCGCAGGCAGGTTGAAGTTGGCTGCATTTCTGGTGTTGTGCTGGTGTAAATGCTCATTTTTGGAAGGTTTTGGCCAGTAGCAAAGGTGACGACCTCACAAATGTATATCGACACTACGGTTGGGATACCAAGGATCTTGTAAGTGTCCCTGCAACTCTCTCCCTTCTGAAGGTCTCCCAGGATTCTTACAGCACGCTTCTGCAGAACAAGCACCCGTTGAATATTTTCTTTAGAAGAGTCACCCCAGCAGATTATTCCATACCTAATGTGAGCTTCTACTAAAGCGTGGTAGGCTGCTCGAGTGGCGGCAGGTGTGGCGACATTCTTTATGCGTTTCAGTGCAAAGATCGAGGAGCTTAGTTTTTGGCACAAGGAGTTGATATGGATGTCCCAACGGAGGTCGTTATCCAAGATCACTTCAAGATGTTTGGTTGAGTCTCTACCATCTGGATGCTTAACGGACACGAAGCTTCATTCTTGAGACTCCCGAAAAAGAGCTGCAGAGTCTTGTTTTCGTTAAAAACAAAGTCATTGTTTTCACAATACTCCATGGCCTTGTTGATAGCGATGTAGTTGTCTATCTCTAGAGTTTGTGGTGCACTGCTGCTGGTCAGGAGGACTGAATCGTCTGCGTACATCACAGTGTGGCTGTAAGGTCCCATGTATGTTGGAAGGTCGGCAGCAAACAGTGTGAAGATAACACAACATAAGTATTTATATTATGTACAAATATTACGTTTTCCGTGCTATAGATATTAGTAAGAGTTGTAAGCTTTGTATTTTTAAGATAGCTGCCACTAGAAGAGCCAATGCATGCACTAGTAGTTTACAAATGTTACGTTTTCCCTGGTATAGATATTAGCAAGAGTTGTAAGCTGTGTATTTTAGTTCGATAGATTAAAGCATTTTATTGCGGGTAGCTTGCGGGTAATTGTGGGTAATTTCAATGTAGGCTGTGGGTAATCTCTGCATTTGAGATTGGCAACACTGGTTTATTTACTTAGTATTTTTGTGACATGCGAGTCTGATTTTGATATTATGGTTGAAGTTGAGGTTAATTTCATTAATCAGGAGTTACAAACTTTGGATGTAGGTCCATTTTGTAAATATATGGACTAGCTAAATCCCATTTAAAATAACTGGTGGTTCAGTGATCCTTGGACTGCAAAGGCAGTGTCCAAGGTTTGAATCCGCACTGAGCCAAAGGTCAGTAATTAAAGTTTTCGCAAGAGCTTGCTAGTCCAAGTGAACTAGAGTGAAGTTAAAAAAAACCATGCATTCCAAAACCTGGCTGTTAAAATTCTGTTGTCCAGTTGTCATTTTCTGGTGGTTATCATGCATGTTGTGTGTTGTGATCCAGTAGCATCTTGGGTAATTATGCACTTTCTTGCCACCAAACAAATTTGGAACATTTTGCTTGAAATGGGTCTAGAATTGGCTGTATTTTCACGAGATATGCTTTTTATTCCGCGGAAATAACGTATTTTACCGAAAAATTCGAAAAAACCAATGTCACAACTTTTAGTATTTTTGTCATATTTCAGTTAATTTAAATGGTATTTTGATCATCTTTTTTTATTTTGATGTGTTTTTTTGCGCTGAATACAAATTTTAAAACTATTTTGGTCTATTACAAATATTTCTCGAGAAATAATGGAAAAACTAATGTCGCGGCGGATCGCGATTAGCGGCCATTACGCGATCATTATATACAACAACTATTTATCACAAAAAGCGAATTCTCATATATTCCCGCCGGAGCGACGGCCGGCAGGCCGTCACGGAGGCCAAACGCCCGAATTTAACGCAAATTACGAATTTTTGTTGAGAAAATAAGACAATTAGGATAAGTTAGGTTATGTGTGGTTATGTCAACAAAAATGCATTTTTCGAGCTGAAAAAATAATTTTACTACAAAACCAGTTATATATTTGTGTTCAGCATAAAAAAAACACGAGAAATGAAAAAAAAGGTTTGTCGAAAAATAACGATTTTAAAAAAAGTTGGTTTTTTCATTATTAGATAAAAATCTAGTTTTTCGATTTTTCGGTAAAAAACGAGTTTTCCGCGGATGAAATCAAACTCCTCAAGAGATATAAACTAATTTTTCACCACTGTATTAACATGAAATCGTATTTTCAGAGGTGGCAAGAAAGTGCATAATTACCGCATCTTGCCCATAAAGATTCTTAGGGTGGAGTTCCTCCAATAAAATGATAACTACAAATTTTGTCCATAAATAGGCTTTTGTCAGGAGATATACTTTTTATTCTGCAGAAATCACACTTGGTATTTATGCAGTTTCTTGCCACCAAACAAATTTGGAACATTTTGCTTGAAATGGGTCTAGAATTGGCTGTATTTTCTTTTACCTAAATAAATTCATATTTGCGTTCATTTAAATTATATTGTAATCATCTTGTTTTATTATGATATGTTTTTGTCTGAATAGGAATTTGAAGACTTATAACAATTATTTTTTGAGATATAACGGAATAACTGCTTTCGTGGCTATTAGTGGCCAATTTTTTATCATTGGGATTAACTTAAATACACCAACTATTAACCACAAAAACTGTTTTCACCTGTATTTCTGCCAAAGTGACGACTGGAAGGCCGTCACTGAGGCTAGGCACCCAAATTAAATGCAAATTACGAATTATTGTTGAGTATATAGGCTATTAGGGTGAGTTAGATTATGTTTGGTTTTGAAGGAAAAAGTATATTTTGGACTGAAAAAATAATTTTATTGGGAATCCAATTAAATACTCGTTTTCAGCATGAAGGAAACTTGTAAATTCTAAATAACTGTTGAAAATTAACGATAACAGTCTCTGGTATTGAAAATAACTCAGTCTGGTAATCAATTAGTTTTCGATTTTTCGGTAAAAAATGAGTAATCCACAGTGGAAATCAACCTTCTCAAGAGATATAAAGTCGTATTTCGCCACTTTTTTGACAAGAAATCATATTTTCAGAGGCGATAAAAAAGTGCATAAATTACCCTTTTTGTTTAGAAAAAGTGAAAAAGAATTTCCTCTAATATAGCATTCGGTGTATTGAACTTGAACGTAATTTCATCCTAATTACGTGTAGGATTTGAATTTCATCCATAACAAATGTGGGAAGATATTTTGTTAATTTTGCACTTTCTTGCCACTTCTGAAAATATGATTTGTTGTTGAAAAAGTGTTGAGGTACGAGTTTATGTCTAGCGAAGGTTTGAATTCAACCACGGAAACTTGTTACCAAAAAATCTAAATAACTTACTAATTATTTATCTGAAAGGCCTGGTAAAAAAATCCAACTTTTGAAATTCGTTAATTTTCAATATTGTTTTTAATTTTAGGCTATCATTTTTTTTATGCTGAACACGAATATATATAATGGGTTGATACTTTTGAATACAATATGTTTTCAGCTCGAAAAATTCACTTTTTACTAACATAACCTAACTTAATATATCAGTCCATTTACTCAACCAAAATTTATAATTTGCGTTAAATTCAGGTGCCCGAACACTTATAATAACTTAAGCCATCTTCTTACTTTGAACTTAGCCCACCCATACACGTACAGAGGTACTGACCCACCTGACCATCTATACACGTACAGAGGTATTCTTACATATGAGACGCCGACACAACGTTGTTGGTATTTTAAGGTGAATATGAATGGTTATATGAGTGTAGGCTGAGTGTGGATGAGTGTAGTCTGGTTACTAACTGAGTTCAACTGTTCCTTAGAAAGGGCAATTTATTAATAGCCCAACAGCCAGGGCAACTAAGGGACCTATAGCTTTATGTGGAATCCGAACCACATAGTGCTTATCTGATTTTCAGCTAATTGACAAGCCTGATACTCAGTTATCTCCCCCACACAACATCCGCACAATGATTACCACCCAACATGGACACCCCAGACTTCTCTAGTAGTGTCCATGCCGATAACAACCATCAAGCGGACGCCATGTCGGTATTAAGAAAACAGAGCATCCAACCTATCACGTACAATCTCCCAAACACTTTGTCTCCAAGTAGCTGGGTTACAGCACTGCGCCACCAGTGCCGACCACCCGCCCACCCCTACAAGTACAGAGGTATTGATTGACCTTTGGGTCCTGTATGGTAGGCTAGAGCAAAATAATTTGTCTATAACTAACTTACGCTGCAATAATATTTTTTTTTATAGGAGGAAAATATTTGACCTTTGAGCTTGTTTCTTGTAACTCAATCATCAGACATCACTTTCAAGCCAAAAATGAAAGGGAATATAAAGGTAAGAAGTTAGTGTAATGTTACTGTTTTTTATTTTAAAAAATAATTAATACTAGGGTTTTTTTTTAATATTAATTTCAAAGTTACAAGACAAAATAATGAATGCTCTCGGTCTAATATGTTGGTGAATGAATAACCATAAATTCTTTCTTCATATGGAGTATATCCATAAAGTAAGGATGGTTCCATATAGTTATCGAATTAGATCTATGAGTTTTGTATACATCACATCACGGCAGCACCGAGCTTAAAGAATTGGTGGTCAATCAGAATCACCATAGCAATTGCACCATAGCATATAGTCTAGGATTTGGATGACATTGGCAAGGCAAGTCAGTGGTTTGTCTCGGCTGATTCAATTATTGTGCCATTTCTACATTCATGCGTTCATAATTTTATTTCACTTATTTACCAAAATTTATATTAAAAATAGAGAATTAATAAAAATGCACATATTAGTATTTGAGTGCATACTTTCAGAAATTTAGGTTTTATACTATGATATTTGTGTTTTTGGAATATTGTTATCAAGATGAATCTTCTATCAAATCTAATAAAATAGAATTAAGTGTTGGTTGCGCCGATACAGATTTTCTAGTTCTAGTTGATAACAATTTCTTTGAAAAGATGATTTTAAATTGTGAAATACTGTATATTAAAAAAATAATTATCCATTTTTTTTGAAATTTTCATCTATTTTAAAATATACATCCAGAGTATTTAAACTAAATTTAATGCAATGATTATAAGTATTGAAAACATGTATTATTTTGAAAATAAAAATGTGACAATATAAGGGAATGTATGCGTTAAAATTGACTTTATTTTTATTTTAAAAATATATGATGGCAAATTGCTTTTCATAAACAAATACATTTGCTGTAAATAGTACAATTTTTAAAAATTATGCCACTCGTGTATTGAGATAAAAGTAACACACTATAGCGTCCGTTGTGCCTGAACTACCGAACACATGCAGATAGAATATGGCAATTTTTACAGTGCTATGGACGTCTTTTTACTAAAAAAATACATTCATATGTAACTATTGAGATATCCAATGTTTAATGTACTGCATTCAGTTTTCGAAAAGTAGGAGCACTAGCCGAACTGTGTTAAAAATAGTGAATGGTTGCCAGGCAACAATGTCGGGCATAGTGGGTCGATGGTATTTGTCTTGAACAAACAGCTGTCTTGCGTACTGGACTGACATAGCAGCTAAGTGTTAATAGTTATAGGCCGCGCGGCGAAGGTCCGGCCTCGAGCCCACCAAGCGGTGATAGGGAGGAGATGGGTGGAGGGCTTGCAGTCCTTGAAACATTCGCTACTGTCAGACTTTCCCATGCCTGCTTCTAAAATAAGATGCATTAATTGTTACCTACGGATGCACATTCAGTACGTTTCCAGACTGCGTGTGATATATTTGCTTGTGGTTTTGCGTGTTAAGAATTTTTACTCAAGTGTAGGATAAACAATTATTTGGTTATATGTTTGTTTTTATCTAACTACTGTGGTGTAATAAATCAGTTTGTGGTTTTTTTTTTTTGG
>JAQJVL010007358.1:0-24347 GCA_035578905.1 Stictocephala bisonia | reverse complement strand
GGGTTTTGAATATTGGGGGTTTAGGTGAATTGTTGTATAGGTATTTGGTTTTTTCTGGGTTGATTATACAATTATTTTCCAGGAATACTTTGATTTCTTTATTGAATTCTTTTGTAGGGTCGTTGATTATGGTTAGATGTTACTAGTTAGGAAGTCTTCAACTTTGGTATTTAGTTTACTGTCGTAGATAATTACTGTAGAATTGGATTTGTCTGCTGGTATTATTTGGGCTTCATTTCGGGTTAGTTTTTCTTTTATGTTACTGACAGTTTTTGTTAAAGGTGGTTTTCTTTGGTTGGTGGGATGTGGGGTGGATTTAATTTCTTTGTCGATTATGTCAACAATACCATATCTGATTTTGTCTTTGTCTTCTGATTTTACATTCTGAAGGGCGATTTCTGTATTGATTAGAGTATCTATCATATTTTTATTGTTTTGTTTATTGGAATTAAGGTTGTATTTCTGATTCTGTTCTAGTATTTTAGTTTCATCTTCTTTAAATTGGATGTCGGTTAAGTTTATTATTTTAGGGTAGAAACCATGATTGTATTGGGGATTTATCCTGTTTGTGTTATGTTTGGTTTTGGAAAGTTTCTTTTCTTGGATAGACTCTTTTTTATATTTTTCTTTGTTTACCTTTTCTTTGATATTATTTTTGATTATGATATATTTATGAGGAGGTAGGTTGTGTTGTAGTGCTAGTTTTAATTCATTGATTGCTTTGTGTAGCTTCAATACAGCCTCGATTCTATTAGTGATGTAAATATCAATCTCATAATAAATAAATTATCATAGTTGGAAAACCTCTTCAAAAGAAATAGTTGAGAGGATATTTTAGAGCAGAGAAAATTCACATGTGATTTCCAAGAAAAGGAATCATCAAATATCAGTCCCAAGTACTTAACTTCAGAAACAAAAGGTCATTCGATATCATTCATAAATATCACAGGGCTAAAGTCAGTCCAATTGTTTTGTGAAAGGTTTACACAGCTTGTTTTAGTTGGATTTACATGTAGATTGTTGCTATTGAGATATTGATATAGGTTATTTAATTGCAAAAAAGCTGTCAACTTCCAAGTTATTCCACGATTTGTTATGCAATATAATTGAAACGTCATCAGCGTACATTGTGATTTTTATGTCGGTTAATGTTTTCGTAAGACTATTAGTATAAAGAATATAAAGAATAGGTCCCAATACTGTACCTTGAGGAATACCAAATTTAAGGTTCATGCTTTCTGACTGTGCATTACCAATCTTAACAATTTGTGTCCTAGATGATAAATAAGATTGAATCCAGTCTAAGGCTATACCTCGAACTCCAAGCTCGTAAAGCCGTTTAAAAAGTAGTTTGTGATATAAGCAGTCAAAAGCCTTTTGCAAATCTAAAAACACTCCAACAGACTTTTGTTTATTATCCAGTGCAGTGACAGCTCTCGTGACGAGGTCTACCATTGCATCTGTAGTATTTCTGCTCTTTACAAATCCAAATTGTTCTTTACATAGTAAATTATATTTAAACAAAAATTTTGTCAATCTATTTGCAAATACATGTTCATAAACCTTTGAAACGGTAGAAATATTTGCGACTGGTCTCCAATTCTCCGGTAGGCTGGAAATTCCATTTTTGAATATAGGACGAATCAGAGTCTGTTTCAGTTCGGACGGAAACAAACCCTGAGACATCGATGCATTGATTATGTTTGCTAATGGTTCACTAATGGAACTGGCACAGTGTCGAATAATTTTGTGGCTAAGACCGTCATAGCCAGTTGAGTTTGAATTCTTAAGTTTCATGATTATTCTGTATACCTCACTAGAATCAGTTGGATATAGCGACATTGTATTAGGGTGAATGAAGTCCGAATGGGCCCGTATTTCTGGTTCGGTTATCAGTGCGTGCTTTTGTTCTCCAATGTTTACAAAATATTGATTAAAGGAGTCGGGACTCGGCATATCGGCAGGTAGCGGAGCAGGTTTCTTGTTCCTGTCCTTATCTATTACCCTCCAAGCCTCCCTTGCCAGATTGTCAGCCGTCGCTAGTTGTTTACTTAGATGCCTAGCCTTTGCTACTTTTATTATTTTGCGATATATCTGTTTGTATTGTTTATAATACTCTATAAACGACCCGGTTTTATTAGTTTTTCTTTCAAAGTCGAGATCTTTTAACCTTTTGGAAGACGTGATAATACCCTTGGTTATCCAAGGTTTTTTAGTTTTTGGAATATTTCTATTTTTAACTTTCAATGAGCAGGCCACCAAAAAATTATAATCTAGAGTTTTTGAAAATAATTTAAGTTTTTCCTCAGCATTGTATGTTGTATTTATGAGATTCCAATTCTCTTTTGATAGTAAAAATTTTAGTGTACTTAAATTTTTCAAACTAGTGTCGTAAAAGGTTTTGACTATTTTGTGATCGCGTGATTTACTGTGCGCGATGTTCGGAGAGTATGTATTTCTCTTCAAAGTTTTGCATGTAGAGTTCAGCTAGAGTAGCTGACAACGGACCTCCCATTGGAAGACCTTGAGGGTCATTGTAAATTTTGTTGTTATATGAAAAATAATTTTGTTCTGTTATGATTGTTGTTATTTTTACTATATCGTTTATATCTTCCTCTTCAAAGTTGTTTGATGCTTTCAATTTCTCTTTAAGTATTTATATGGCTTCTTTGCTTGGTATGTTTCGGTACATGTTATCAACATCTATGGTAGTAAGGGTATATCTGTCTTGTATATGGACTTGTAAAAAATGGAATCTCAAATCACTCAGCTGTTTCATGTAAAAGCACAAGATTTCATTCAAAAATTACTACAAGTTCAAATACAAGACAGATATACCCTTACTACCATAGATGTTGATAACATGTACCGAAACATACCAAGCAAAGAAGCCATTGAAATACTTTAAGAGAAATTGAAAGCATCAAACAACTTTGAAGAGGAAGAAATAAACGATATAGTAAAAATAACAACAATCATAACAGAACAAAATTATTTTTCATATAACAACAAAATTTACCATGACCCTCAAGGTCTTCCAATGGGAGGTCCGTTGTCAGCTACTCTAGCTGAACTCTACATGCAAAACTTTGAAGAGAAATACATACTCTCCGAACATAACTCATATTTATATAAAATTAAATTCTATGCTTGATATGTACTCGTAGACAATGCATTTATAGTACTAAATACCAACGAAAGACAATCCAAAGCAGTTCTAAATTATTTAAATCAAATGCACAATAGCATCAAATTCAAAATGGAAAACGAAAAACACAACTCTATCAATTTTTTAGACATAACCATATCCAAAACACAAAATGAAACTGTTAAAATTGGCATTTTCAGAAAACCTACCCAAACAGATCTTGTTATACCTGCAGACTCAAACCACCCTTACAACCAAAAAATGGCAGCTTTTCGTTCACTAACTTACAGATTACTTAATTATAACCTCGATGACGAAGAATACCGTAAAGAAAAACAAATAATAGAAACCATAGCAACAAACAATGGATACAATATATCAATAATTGACACAATGATCAATAGAATTCGCAAAAAGATTAATAAAACAACAAACAACGAAAATTCCCAAGACACCCAAAAAACTAAGCCAAAATATGTATCTATCAACTATACTGACAAGCTCACAGAAAAAATTGGTAGATTATTTAAAAAGGCAGGATATACCCCAGCTTACAAAGTTATAACCAACACAATACCAACATATAAAACAGAATCCATCAAGCAGTGTCTGGAAAATACAAGCGGAGTTTATAAAATCACATGTCCACCCCCATGCAATAAACAATACATTGGCTACACAAACCGATCGTTTATACAAAGATTTAAAGAACATAACGGTAAACACCATACAAACCCCAGCTCAATGGTAGCAAAACACCTTAAACAAAACCCAGACCACAATATAACATTCTCCGATTCACTAAAAATACTCCACAAAACAAAATCCAAATCTGTAGCCAAAGTTCAAGAAAGCTATCATATTTTCAAGCACGTAAATATAGAACCTGACACCCTACTTAATAAAAAAGAAGACTACCATAGCTCAATCATCTTTAAAACCATCCACAAACTAGAAGAAGCATAAAAGAAAACCGGCAACACCTCACCAATTTCGCAACAGCGCAGAAGAGAAAGCGACAACTCTTTAAACAAAACAATAGCAACACACGTACTACCACCGCCAGCCCTTACAAATCCAACCCCTGTCAGTCACCCTCAAGCCACCGCAACGACCGGGAATGATAACGGACCGCGTCGCTATACCGCCGCCGGTGCACTACGGCCGCATACTACAGTGACTATGTAATATAAGAATTGTGACATGTGTAAATAGTGATAGTGAATTTAAATAGTTTAGGACAATATCTCCTTGAAGATGCCGCACCTAGCGGTGAAATGTACATTGGAGTGAAGAAACACATTCAAGATCTTCAGTCAAAACAGGTAAAAAAATTTGTTCATTAGTAAAATCAGATCTTGAAACTGGGTTTATAAAAGATTTTGAATTTCATCGTTACACTGATTTGCAAAGATTGATGCAACTCCTATATAAAGAGCTAGTCTTGTAGAAGTTGTTTCATTATGAGAAAACCGCGCTACGGAGGCAGAGGGCTAATTAATAGCGTAATCAACAGGCTTCCTTTTGAACTGCATTTGGGCGGTTATAACTTTTGTGGTCCAGGAACTAGGCTCCAGGAGCGTTAAGCAAGAGGTGACCGTGGTATTAACCCGCTAGACGAGGCGTGCAAAGAACACGATATCGCTTACAGCCGACACAAGGACTTGGAATCACGATACAAGGCGGATCGCGTATTGGTAGATAAGGCTTGGAGGCGTTACAAGACGGGAGACGTACCGTTTGGGGAAAAGGCAGCAGCTTGGTTTGTAACAAACGCAATGAAGGCGAAAACAGCGATGAGTAGTGGTATAAAGAGAAGGAGAAGGAAACAGAAGGGCTTGACTTTTGGAAAGATAGTCAGCCACGCCAGGGCGGCCATACGTGGTTCTGGAATTGGGAGAAAGGACAACAGCAGTAAGACGTTAAAACGTACAGCGCAGATAGCCTTGAACGCTATTGCGCGGCTGAAGAAGAAACATAGTGGTGGCAACAACTTTAGGAGAATGAAAAAAGAACGTGTCTTGGCGTTGCCAAAAAGTGGAGGGGTTCTACCGTTACTGCTGATATTTGCTGGCCTTAGTGCTATTGGCAGTTTGGCAGGGGGTGCGGCCGGAGTGGCCAAGACCATTGCTGAAATTAAAGATGCTTCAAAAAGGCTGGCAGAGCATCAACGCCACAATGAGACTATGGAAGCGATTGCTTTACGACGTGGTAAAGGACTCTACTTACAACCATACCGAAAGGGTCTTGGTCTCTACATGACACTCTACTCAGCGGTGCGAAAAAACTATTAAAGTTGTTGCCCAACCGTGCGTTGTACGACAAGGATTTAACGTTCTACGCTCAGCTCTTTGCAATTCCTAATTTTAGAGGAGTTTTTATGCGGGATGCTTTGCCATTACGACCTTGGAAAAATGAGTCTACCATTGTGAATATCGACAGCAGCAGTGGCCCCACTGGGTCTGTTTCAAGAAAAAGGGCAATCGGGTTGATTACTTTGATAGTTACGGAGATCTACAGCCTCCAGTAGAAGTGCAACGCTACCTAAAGGGCAACTTCATATCTTACAATCGTACTGACAACCAGTCTGTACACACAGAGAGCACGATTTGTGGACACACATGTTTAGCATTTTTACTGACCTAATAAATTGTTTATTAACCTATGTTTGCGAGTGTTTTACTCAGTCATGTCTCTGACGCTTACTTTCAGCGGAACAAAATCGGAGCTTGGGTCGGAATTTTTTCCACCCATACATTTGACTGGTGACGACGACGTTTGGGAAGTGGGTCTACTTAGTCTTGAGACTTACAACTCAATACCTAATGTAGACAGTACAAACAATCTACTTCACTATGGTGCTGATGGAGTACTTTCTATACCAGAGGGTACGTATAGTGTTGATCAGATTTCTGCCTATATACAGGCTGAACTGAGTAAGTTACCCGACAGACCTGTCGTACGAATAACCGTGAGCAACAGCACTCTCCAAACGAGCATCAAGTCCTCGGTTTCAGCGGATTTTACAAAGGAGAACTCAATTGGTGGGTTGCTGGGGTTTAAGAAAGAGGTTATTAAACCCGGTCAGGTAGCTACAAGTGGAATGGTGGACATCTTTCAGATCAACACGATTCGTGTTGAATGTAATATTGCTACCGGTTCTTATGTTAATGGAATGCCGGCCCATGATATTTATCAATTCTTTCCCACTGTGCCGGCCGGCTATAAATTGGTAGAAACCCCGAGTCCAGTCATTTATGTACCTGTCACCGTGCATTATATTAATAACGTCACCCTAAGGATTACCGATCAAGACGGTAAATTGGTGAATTTTCGTGGAGAACGTATTACGATACGGCTGCATTTAAGAAAACAGTAATGGGTTTCGTTTATTGGAGTAGTAGGAAGCCAACCTATTTAATGGCGGCGCGCAGATATAAGTTTACTAGTGACAATCGATCTGTCAAACGATTAACACGTACAAATCGGAGATTCTTGCAATCCCTAGGATATACTATCATTACATAATGAACGATGTGTTGGACATTATGCAGAGTGTGCCGTTTGATGATACGGTCACGCATATGGAGTGGCATACTCATCTTCCCTACGCTTCAATGACTTTGAACAATAATGATGAAATACGTATACCAATACAGCAACAGGATTTGTGTGTAATACCATCTCTCTCTCTTATCTATATGTTGAGGGTAAGCTACTTTTAAGCGATGGCAACGCTACTGCCGCAACAAAGTTTGTCAATAACGCAATAGCTTTTCTCTTTGACGAGATGCGGTATGAATTGAACGGTGTAGAGATTGGCAGGGTGAAGAATCCTGGTATTACTACTACACTAAAGGGATATGCGTCACTGAGTGAATTGGAACTGAAGAGTACCGGCTGTTGGGCCTCTACGTCTGCTAATTAGTTGTACAGACTTGATGAAGATAATGTTGACAAGAAGGGGAACTTTAGCTTTTGAATACCTCTTAACCGACTTTTTGGTTTTGCCGAGGATTACAAGAAGATTATGGTAAATGCACGCCATGAGCTGGTATTAATTAGGTCTTCTGGTGACAAGAATGCTGTTATGTGGGATAAGGACACACCAACTGCCACTGTGGAATCCATTAAAGTTAAGTTGGAGAAGTTAAACTGGCGAATGCCTTACGTAACTTTAAGCGATAAGCAGCGTGTACAGCTGCTAAAGTATTTGAGTCGAGGTACTAGCATACCTGTGGAGTACAGGTCATGGGAATTGTACGAGTATCCAGCGCTGCCAAATACTTCACGGCAAACGTGGACTGTATAGATTGCTTCTCAACTGGAAAAACCAAGGTATGTGATCGTGCCTTTTCAAACGAGCCGAAGAAACGAAATGGAAAAGAATGCTGCTCACTTTGATCATTGTGATTTGACCAGTTTAAAATTACATCTTAACTCAATCTCGTATCCGTATGATGATTTAAAACTAGATTTTGGAAACAATCATTACGCAGTTTTGTACGACATGTATACTCGTTTTCAAGAGAGTTATTATGGAACAATTACGCGCCCACTGTTGAGCAAGGAACTGTTTAAAAGAATCGCGCCTATTGTAGTGATCGATTGCTCTAAACAAAACGAGACCTTGAAATCCGCATCTGTTGATATACGCATTGATTTTGAGGCAGTGAACCAGTTTTCTCAAAACACCTGTGCTTACTGTCTAATTATTCACGATAAATCATTTACCTACGACCCCTCTACAAATCTTGTTCGCAAACTTGTTTAGGGCGTGGCTTAGTGCTATAAATTGGTGGGCTGAGGTTGCGCTACAAGCAGTGCAGCATCATGATCAGGAAGGCAGTCATCGACTTTAGCGCTTTTGCCGTCAAGGACGATACGTCTATAATCAAGGAGCTCTTCATTATGGACGTTGAAACCATGTGTGTTCAACACTGGATCTTAAGACCACCAAAAGAAAACACTCCTTCAGGCTGGAATGACACTGTGCGCCGTAACCGATGGCTCAGTAAGCACTATCACGGGCTGGATTTTGATGCTGGATTCACTGACTACAAGATGCTGGGTGAAGCGCTGCAAAGCACTTGTGCTGACATAGAACTACTCTACACGTCGACTCTGGAAAAATCAAAGGTACTGGGGTGACTGTTTGACAACAGGTGCGTTGTGTTCAGTTTGGAAGAATTGGGATGTCCACGTTTGCCCGCGTTCCCTACTGAGGACAGTGAAGAAGAAGTCCCTCCGTGTCTTTGGCATAGCGTCTACGCTTCTGGATTTAACTGTACACAGACCAATGTTAGCAAAATGGCGTCTTGGTGTATGCAAAACTTGTCCAGGATCGACATGACTGAGGTGTCGGTGCGTGAAAAGACATTCACTGATTGGAAACATACAACACCCACTCCTCGACATTTGGCCGAACATGGGTTTGTAAGACTTGCCGACACTGTGGACAGCACAAAGTGTGTTTACTGTGGAGTCATTTTATTTAGGTGGGAACCTTATGATGACATAGCTCATGATCATGAGTTCAACTCACCGTTCTGTAAGTACATTCAGTACAGGCGGCAGAAGTCAGAAAGGGAAGTGGAGGAAACCTTTTTAAAGCAACCCAAACAGGTATGCGATATTGAACTTGTCAAATTATGCAGTGCTTGAAATTCTCCATTCCTCTAGTCACCGCAGTACATACTATATACGAAGATGAAGACAGAACTTCCCCATGGATTTTTATTGCTGTCGACCGAATCAGGTTTGAAGCTCGCATTGCGAAACTGACGTCACTCCTATCAGCAGTCATCGAACGTAAATTGTCACATATAGCAAAATGTACAAAATCTGATCACAGCTCCTGTAGCTTTTCGAAAATAAATGCATAATACTATGGTAATCTTTTTTTGTTTTCCTCCTTTATCTTGTTTTATACGGTAGCAGCAGCGGCAGACAAGCACATAGCAAGACCTTGCACGTCTCGTCCATGACTTTGCTGTCTTCCAGTCCACAGCCCAGGAAGGCCTACTTGCTGGACGCAGTCATTGAATTTACAACACACGCCACAAGTACAGCTACTTGCTGGCACACGGCCAAACCTCGTAAAAAACCAAAGGATCCTACTGGCAAAACCGTTTATATAATACACAAGGAAATATGCGACTGACTTTCTAGGTCGGCCGCCAAGGTAGCGACCAAACGACCAAACCAAAGGACACATCTAAGTGAGCAAAACCATTTATAAAAAAAACCCCAAGGAAATATACCCTACTCTGACTCAAACCAATACCATAGAGATGGGAAATATCGTCATATTCTGGTATTAGGTTATATCGTTTTCGAGCACGTCGGTATTAGTAATACTCACCCTGTTATTTTGGTAACTGTTACTGGAGTGCAATGCCGTTGCTTGCAGGCGATATTGGAGATTTGGAGATCGATATTAGTGCAGTGTAAATATTAGAAGGTTAGTTTTTCGTTACCAGATAGCTTACATATTAATTTAAACAATCGGTAGCCTAAGCCTATTACAGCCTGTTAGACACATATATTATTCGTGTAAACTAGCGTATTATAAAGATGAGTAGTATTTAACAATATTTTATTTTAATGATAATATTCTGTAGTTTATTTAAGAATATCCTATAAAAATACTCGAAGGATAATAAACACAGTGTCACAATATAGGAACAAAATTTTATTATAATGTTGCTTATGGTTATAATAGGCCTAAACAGTATTTAAAATAGTAAACAAGTTATTAATCATAATAATAATAACATATTTAAAACAAATTTAAAATTAAATGATAAAACAACAAAATAAAAATGCAATAAGCATAATATCATACCTAAACAGTATTTAAAAATGATTATGTTTGGGAGCCGGGAGGGGCGAGGGGAGGGGAATTAAGTTTCATGTCTCAACACGAATACAACAATATTTTCCTACCCATTTTATTCATCATGAGAATTGAGAACATTAGCTGACTAATATCTCCAGCGGATATTACTCGCCATTCCAGTATTTGCTTCCAAATCCTAATACCAAACCAATATTTTGGCAATTAGTTTTCTTGCCGTTATCAGTCTGGTTTACGTTCCGCGCCATCCAGTTGGATTACATTAGCCTTGTTACCAAAATATTAGGGTGATCTCGGTAACAGTTACCGTGGTATTAGTTTACTTCTCAGTATTAGTAATACTGATCCTAATACGATATTTAACGCCCATCTCTACAATACCATACAACGGACTGAAACCATCAACAAAGAGCACGACTTCAGTAATCGGAGTGAGAAATGTCAGAAGTATATTTTATGTATGGCATCAGTTTGATAAATGGAAAAGTAAGTAACTTCCTATTTTAATAAAAAGCCAGGTAGGCTATTTTTATGTTAGCAAGTTTTGTTAGTCCTTTGTTAGTTTTAAGTTAGGTTATGGCATGCCAAGGCAGTTTTCAACTATTCAAAGTTCATGATTTTTAATTGAAGACAACAAGAGACTATTTCCCCAGGATCATAGTTATTGACATACTTTTTATGAAAGTAAGCAAAAGTTTCTGTTTAATTTGATCAATTGTAGTAGTACAACACTAACTGATGTATAACATCAATCTTTACAAATGCCCTCCCTTTATATGAAAATTAGTTTTATATCAGGAGACTGCTTATATTAAGTAACAAAATAAGAAACCATTTTATTCCCACTGTTGAGTCAAAAATAAGATTTTCAGGTTCCATGCCTTCCCAGGTCTATGGGACGACTACAAGAAGTAAGTAGGCCTAAGTCACAAAAGCAAGTTATCAAGAAGAGCAATATACAGTAGCTTCTGTAAGTTAACCACTGATATCTCTTATCAATAAACTCTCTGCACCTTTATGTGAGTTCTTCTATATACAGTATATATTATGAAGGATCTCTATCTGCTGATCAAGGGTCTCCTGTCTGCTATAGCCACAGTGAGATGTGCTCGTTGCTGTCTAATGAAACCGTAGTGGTGTAAGAAATAAACTTGTATATTAAACAGTTGGGCATATAAAGAGAACAGATATCTCTTTCATCTGTCGTTATTAGAAATTGGAAGCAGAAAATTTAGAATGCTCTTAGAAGTAGCGGGGATGTTGCAATCATAGGTCTATGTTTGGAGTGCAGTATTTCTGAATTGTTCATAGTTCTATTTACGCCAGTGGCATTTCTTACTTAACCCAGTCCCTGGCCAACGCCCGATATCGGGCGCCAACGCCTGCCGTACGACTGGCAACGCCCGATATCGGGCGACAAAGACAGTCGTCATTATTTCGATATTTTAAACATATAAAATAGTTGTGGCGGTGTTAATATTGATATTTATAGAAAGAAGAATACTTTATCTTTCATATAATATATAATTTGTTAGTTTATAACAACTTTTTAATAATTTTATTTTGATTCTCTTTGACAAGTATGTTACGACAACTGCAGCAGTATATGAATAGGTAGTACATACAGGGCGCGATAATAGAGATAACAAGTGTTACAACACTCAAAACTAAAAAAAAGGGTAATAAAACTATATATTTTTGGAATAAGTATAAAATTTGGAACATTTTGTATATTTTGGATTTTTTGTTTACCCAAAAAAGTTTTGTCTGTAGGACGGAATATCTGAAAAATATTTTTAGTTTTTATATACACAAAATTTATGTATGTGTATAATATTTTTAAAATATTTATTTACACATTTCTTATGTTTTACAATAATAAGTGACATTTTCTAAGTAAAATGACATAAAAATTATAAAATTTGGACAACATTTATAGATTTTAGAGATGTTTATTCATACGCCTACATTTTGCCAAAAAGGGTGGCCAGTCCAGGTAGGAATACTGGCCAGTTGTAGGGATAATCTACAGTACAAACGTTATGGGACAGTGGTCCAAACCCATCAAGCAAATTTTTAGTGGACCTCCCGGGATTTGAACCAGTGATCCTCTGCATATGAAGCAGAAGTGTTAACCACTCAGCTAGAATGATGCCTTGTACAGTACAGTACCCATTTATTACTTAACCATTGGAAGATAAAAAAAATAAATCAGACAAAACATAAGTTGATCAGGTATTTATGCAGTTTCTTGCCACCAAACAAATTTGGAACATTTTGCTTGAAATGGGTCTAGAATTGGCTGTATTTTCACAAGATATGCTTTTTATTCCGTGGAAATAACGTATTATACCAAACAATTCGAAAAAACCAATTTCACAACTTTAGTATTTTTGCCATATTTCCGTTAATTTAAATGGTATTTTTAATTGATGTTTTTTTTTGCGCTGAATACAAACTATTTTGGTCTATTACAAATATTTCTCGAGATATAAGGGAAAAACTACTATTGCGGCGAATCGCGATTAGCGGCCATTACGCGATCATTATATACAACAACTATTAATTACGAAAACCAAATTCACCAATATTCCCGTAGAATTTAACTCAAATTACGAATTTTTGTTGAGAAAATAGACAGTTAGGATAAGTTAGGTTATGATGTTAGTAAAAAATGCATTTTTCCAGCTGAAAAAATAACTTTACTACAAAATTAGTTATATATTTGTGTTGAGCATAAAAAAACCACGAGAAATGAAAAAAAGTTGTAGAAAAATAAAGATTTTTAAAAAAGTTGGCTTTTTCACTGCCAGATAAAAACTAGTTTTTCGGTAAAAAACGAGTTTTCCGCGGATGAAATCAAATTCCTCAAGAGATATAAACTCATATTTTACCACTTTTTCAACATGAAATAGGTTTTTCAGAGGTGGCAAGAAAGTGCATAATTACCGTTGATCAATATAAGCTTTGTGTTTAGTCAACTTATATTGGTAACTATGTAGCACTTTCTAGACTCCTCTGAAACAATGAATTAAAAAAAAATATTGTTTAAAAATAAGCATATATTCATAGTTAAGAACCAGTGTGAAGCTAGCAATAACTCTACGTCTTAATTTGATTCAAGCAAAAAAAAGCAGGCCTGTGACAGCTATACTGATGAAACACGAGTAAATGTAAAGCTGCATGGGACATTAGGACATTATTTCAAATGAAGAATCTAATTTTTGTTGCCCTTAGTCCTGAGCAATTTAATTATTTTCTCAACTATGTCACAGAGCTTATAAACTACATTTTATTAGCCTGATTCTTAGTGATGAATATTGTACTGGTTTTATATTTTGTTGTAACAGTTGTTTGTATTTATAATAATTGTTTGTCAGAAAATACACTCTCAGATAGAACCAATCTTATGGTTTATGAGTATTCAGTTGTTTATGTTTTCTTTTTATACTGATATGATTTAACTTACCCTTAAATACCTAGTATCAATTTAAACATAGATTAGTAACATCTGAAGATGAAGTAACTACTGAAATATGAAGTAAGGAAGTAACATCTGAAGACATCAGGGGTGTTTATACTTGTTGAAATGTTGTGTTTTTTTTTAAACTACTGTACCATACTAAAAGAGCTGAAATATTCAACATATTAACAATCACGAACGATCCAACACCAACTAATAAGTTTCTATCAACAGTTGGAAGGTTTTGAATGTTAATTGAAAATAATTAATACTGTGGTATCTTGCAAACTTAAAATAAGCAAAACCTAACAATAAATAAAATTTTTTGTTTATAGATCTGAGTCAACTATTGAAAAAGATTCTGTGAAAGAGACTACAGTAAAATATCTCATAGATTCTGGTGTGTTGTCAGAAGGAGACAGTGCAAAATTTAAGGTGATCTAATTTTTATAACTACTACGTGTACTGGAATTCAAGGGATGCCAGAAATTGAGATACAAGGTTTCAGTTGGGTTAATGTACACAATCATTAGTTTTTTTAATATTACTAGACCAAATTCCATTTTTATTTATATATCATATATAGTGATGGCATACCATTCCTTGTTTTTATTTTACACAATCTAACCTTACAAGAATTAAGCTGCTGAGACAAAAAAAGTGATTTTCTGTTACAATCCTAATTCATACACTCAAGTCATTGTAGACCCTTTCATCGACTTATTGAATGGATCTATGACAGGGGAAACCCTTAAATGATGTGATCCATTGTTTGTACATGATCTCCAAATATTTTTTTTAGTTGCCATATTACATGTTGGCAGAAATACAAAATAAAGAACGTCACACAACACACATTTATTATAATGTTAGTAAAAACTGTCCTGTGCTAGTTTTGGGAAAAAGCAATGTCTGATATCCTATAATTACACTTTAACTTAACCATCTAAGTAGAAAAACGTGTAACCTAACATTAACCTCTAATATTTTAATCCAAGCAAACTTATCAAAACCACAAAATATCATTACTGCTAAGTGCTATTAAGTAAGCAATTCTAACTTTTAACTCAAGCTTAATTTGTGATGCAATGCTACTGATAATCTAATCTGTTTTAAATAAGCCTTTGTAATCATAGAAATTGTCTTCTCAGAGTGGATGGTTAGCATTACTGACTATAGCCATTTTAGCATTACTGACCATAGCCATTTCTTATTGTTGCATAGCCACAATTGTTAGCCAAGGCATTCGGTGTTACTTTGCTATGGTTGTAAAATCACTATGTGATGGTAAATTAACTACAACCGTCTTTTTATTTATTGGTAATGCAGTAGGTTTCATTTACGATAGTGTAAGAAGTGTTTTTAAATTACAAAGATCAGAATGGTGGCCAGCAGTGTTTGCCGTCCGAAGTGAGGGTACAAATCATTTTGGAACAACTCTTAGTTACTAATTTTTGACTGTTCAGAAAAGTTTGCCATTTGATTGTGTAGGGGGGAATTATGGCTTTTCTGTATCGTTGGCAATTACTTGTTTAATTTTCTAACTCTAAAAATTGCTAATGGGTTGAAAATCAATTTTTCTTCCAGAATAATTTAGAACTATTCAACCATTTAAGATCTCTTGAATGTTCTTTGGATGATCAATTGAGGACATTTGATATGAATAAAAATTTATCAGAACATTTAGAAGAATTGCATAACTATAATTTAGTGAAGGATGCAACCCAAAGTCTTCTGGGCTCGATATCAAATCAAACTGGAAAGTCAGTGACTGAATTGCATAAACAATTTGGTGTTTAAGGTATGTATATTATATAACAATGTCCAAAACATGTGCTGAATAAATAAAATTAAAAGAAAAAATAATTTTCTGGTATGGATAGAGTGAATTTGTTGCTGCTTAGTGATCATTTGAAATCTCCAATCTTAGATGTATGAAATGATGGCGTGTATCTTATCTGCATGGTTGAACATGAATTTATTGTAGATTTGAAAATGCAGCTGACCTAATAATATTAAACAGCTGTTCGTTGTTGGTTTATGCGAGTAGTTATTATTCATGTTTAAACATGTATATCAGATAACATGCATTGCACCCATACGCCTAGGTTGACTGAACTTAATGGATTCTATTTCAGCCTCTTTCTAGCTTAGGTTAGCACTATAACTTCAATACAGGAGGTCATGGATTAGCGTGATGGGTTTGGACTGTTGTCATATAACAATGTTACAATACTGGGTATAAAATGCCACTGACATTGGAAGGAAAAAACATGGAAACAATTAGTTGATTATGGTTGCCGATCTGTACATCTGTCATTGGGATATAGCATATATCGTTGTATTTTATTAGAGTCTTAGTAACCAGATGTGATGGCAGGATTTAAAAACAATTTAATTAATACTATTGTGTACCAACATAATATATTATCATATTGAGCATCACTGATATATCAGCTGAAAATTGCAATTCATTGTAATTTCTAATATTTTAAATTTCTTTAAATATTTGAAATTATTGCATCTAATGAAAATAAAAGCTGGTGTTGAGAGTAAAATATAACTTGCTGATAAGTATGTTAGATAGAAACATATTAAACTGTAATGTTTTCAACACCAAAAACAATTCATATGATCTTGATATGAACGGCAATTAATTTGCACAGTTTTTCAAATGTAACAAGAAAATTTAAAAACTATGTTACAACAATTCAACACCTCATCTCATTACATTGTTTGTTTAAAAGAGTATTAAACCAGTAGAATTCTCCTCTCGCTTGTTAAAATGCATTTGTAATATGCAAAAGTGTTTTGAAATTCATGATTTTAGTCACAAGTAGCATATATCAAATCAAATCAAATCAAAATTTCTTTATTACATGAACATTAAGTACAGTAATATAGTCAAACATGTAAAGCAAAAGGAAAAGTCAATTAGGTGTTTGTTGCATCCAGGAACTCCTCCAGGCTGTAGAGTGGTGTCTTAACAAGGAATTCTTGAAGTGATTTCTTCAGTGCCTTTCCAGTTAGCGATTGAAGGTCCTCTGGCAGTCGATTTCTGAGTTTTCGCCCTACATAGGATGGTTTTTTTTCAAAGAGGGCAGTTCGGTGGCGGGGCAGAACATATCTGGAGGCGTGTCGGGTGTTGTAGTCATGGAGATTGTTGTAAGTGTCAAAGTTGAGTCTGTCAACATGTAGCATTGTTTCGTATACATACAGAGCTGGTACAGTCAGAATGCCTAAATTTTGATATGCTTCTCTGCAGCTTTGTCGAGGCTCAAGATTGGCAAGGGATCTGATTGCCTTTTTCTGGAGGGTGAGTATCCTTTTCAGGTTTCCATTAGAGCTGCCCCAGATGATAAGACCATATCTAATATGGGAGTCTACCAGTGCGTAATAGGCAGCTTTGACGGATGCCTCATTACCCACTGATTTGAGTCGCCTCATGACGTATATGCCTGCACATATTTTATTCGAAATTGTGCTCACATGATGACTCCATGAAAGTTTATTGTCGATAGTTAAGCCCAGAAATATGATTGTCTTATGTAGCAATCAATATTAGTTCACTGTGTACGCTGTTTTGTTTTGTTTATTTGTTTATGTTTGAATGTGCTACAATATTTTGATATTGCTGATTGATATACTTTCATTCATCCCTTTACAATAGTTGATTTTATGTAAAAAATTAATGCTAGACTATTGTATTGAAATTTATTGTTGGATAGTGTTTAAATCACTTAATTAGCAGCTCCAACGACAAATTGTAATATATTTTATCGTGTAGTATAATATATTTTGCCATATTTCATTTTATACAACATGGATATATCTTTAGGAACATAGGTGTGTGACCTGCTCTTGGGGTTGTTTATTAAGTTGTTTTTTTACCAAGGATCTGTTCTTCTTCCTTAGCACATGGCCAGCCCATCTCAACCTTCAGCTTCTCACCTTGGCAAAGATGTCTGGGTCCAATTACAGGTGTCTCAACTCTCTCTTGTGTTTTATCCTCCATTCTCCGTCTTCAAAGGACGGTCCATATATTTTGCTTAACATTTTGTTTTCTAATACTATTGGGTTTTTTTCAGTCTTTTTGCTTAACCCCCAATTTTCTGAACCACACAATAGCACCAGTCTTATAATGGTTTTATATATAAGGACTCTTGCTTTAAGGAATAATAGTCTAGAGCCTAACAGTTTATGGCAAGCCAAGAAGCTCTTAAGTGCTTCATTTATTCTTTGTTGTATCGTTATATTTTCTTCATTATCACTTGTCAGAATTACTCCTAAATAGGTAAAATTGTTTGTCTTCTGGAATTTGTATCGCCCTATTTCTATGTAATTTTCATTATTTATTTAGTTAGCCCTTCTATATTCCATTATCTAGGACATCTCTATTTATTTTTAAACCCACTTTTTGTGTGTGGTTTATGAGTTTAGTGACCAGCACTTTCAGTTATTCTTAATTTTTTGCAACATTTTTTTCCTGATATTTATGTGGAGGACTACACAGGACACTGAGAATCAGTAATTATCACTTATAAGCTCTTTGATATAGCAAGGTCTTTTTATGGTTTTGTTATTCATTGGCTCATTGTTGTTTCTTTTTGCAGTGTTTTGAATTACCACATTGAACAGCTCAAAGAACTGAATATATTTTTCTGTTTGTGAAGTAAGATATCTTTGGCAGAAAATGGAAGATGAAACTAATTGTTTTGTAACTAAAAACAGTTTGGTAAGTAAACATAGTTAAAAAGTGGTAAGTTAAAAATTATTTTGTATGTTTTATAAATGTATGGTGGCATTGACCTACCTGCTCACCCATATACGAACAGTGACATTGACCATGTTCGTGTATGGGTGGGTTAAACTAGATAAGTACAGGTCATACGTTAATATAGAGGCATTTGTCTTTTTGGCTTGGCTGCACTATGAGATTTAAATTAGGTTAGATGGGGGCGGAAACTAAATCCATTAAGCATTTTGCTATTAGTTGCCTAGCCTGTTATACCTCTAGTTTGTCTATAACAGGCTCTATAGTTTGTCCTTATCATATACAGTGGATAATTTGTCTTTGATTATAATTGATGTATTTAATTTGCTAATTAGGAATTAATAAAACCTTTAAAGATTTTTCTAGTTTAGTTTAATAGTGATACTAAATTGTCTGACTTCTTTAAGCACGAAGCAGTCTCATTAATTCTTGGAGAAGAAAATCCTAAGAATGAAGAAAAACACCCAACAAGATTGAAATGGGGTCGAATGTGTGGATCACCCAGTCTGAAGGCTTACAATTTACAAAATGCTGCACAGATTTTCATGTCAGGTAATCTTTAAGAGTGACATGTAATCTTACTTTAGTAAATTCTCTGTTTACCAGCAATTCTTGTTTGACTGCTTAATTGCTTTCGGTCAATTTGAATAAAACCAAGAGTACAATTCTATAAGAAGTTAAAAGATATAGGGAAATAGTCAGACTTCCTGTAGCAGACAAAACGAGCTTAGCGCGGCTGTCAGTACACAGCATTACTTGTGTCACGTAACCTTCTCCCAAACCAATAACACTGTCCGCAGTTTCTTTTCTCTCTCATTCTCGAGGAAATTTGTAATCTAACCTCTCTCTCCAGTTGGATGTGTTGCCCTCTATGTCATTCCAGTCCCACTCCCTACTCTAGGTTGCCACATGAAAAGCTCAACCTATAGTGGCGACCATGCCAAGATAACAAAGGAAAAAAGAATTCTGACTTTTAAGTTTGGCTTTACACTTCTTAAATGTGTGTATTTGTGGGGGGACGGGGTGGATAGGTTGGAATATTGTTTCAATTAAGCTGAGGCCTTGGTAAAAAAAATACGATTATTGGACCCCTGTTCCCCGCACAATTCGGAAGCGCATGGGTTGGTCGATACGTCGGCCGCGTGAGTGCTATTTGTCGGATTCCCTATTAATCACAACCAGCTTTGATCAGCTCTAAATCTATTAATTGAAAAAAGGATAATTTAATTATGAAGTGTTCAAATTAATTGGTTGGCTGCGATCCCCTCGTGCCCTCTAATTATGTACTTCCTACATTTAAGATTTGGGTAATTGAGTTCTACATTATGGTCCTACTTCCCCCTCCTTCCTGATTGCTTAGCCTAAACGAGACATATTGAAGGATTCGGGCCAAAAACTTAAACTACAACTAAGGTACTCATCCGATCCGGTTCCTGGGATGCGGTGCGGCGTGACGTTCCTCCTGGCAACGCTCGAACCACGACTCCCACCGCACGACTCCCGTCACGTCAACCCCCCCTCCCCGACTTCCGAGCATGCGCAAGCAATAGTTCCTCTTGCTGCCATGTGGCTGCCGCCACATATTCATCGATAGAACTTCCTAAAGTGTGTTATATAGTTGTTGAAATTTTTAACCTTATTTGAAAAAACAAAAAATATTAATTTATCTTGAACATTTGAACTTCTTGCAACTCAAAAGATAAGAATATACGAGGGCTGTACAAAAAGTATCGGACCTCCTGTCCTCCCGCGTACACGAATGATGCGCTGGCGGCCAAGCTTAATGGAGATGTAAAGGGGACTGTATACGTGTGTATGCACTGTTCCATGTCATGACAAATCTTCAGTCTCTGGCAGTCAGCCTAGTAGTGTAGATCTCCCTATTGTGTTCTGCAGTTTTTATCTATATATATAAAATCCAATGTATGTTTGTTTGTCTATCCTTTATGCGCTACCAAACCGTCCAGCCGATCGCCATGAAACTTGGGGAAGTTGTTCTATATACCCCAGGGAAGGTTTCTGTCCTATTCCCGTTTCTTTAATCCCTCAGGGCTCCATCCCTTGGACTTCTAAAGTTTCAATGTTAATCAAATAGCAGGATGCATGAAGGTATAATAAGTCAAATATAAAAAGAATATCAGCTGTGGGTTTTAAATATGTCAAAATTATACTGTTTATATTTTTATGTTTTGATTTCTTGTGAAGCTATATTAATTGATTGATTTATTTGATTAACAGCTGTTAAATAAAAACAAATAGAATAAAATTGTGGTAGGCAAAACTTTCAAAATTAAAAATAATTGAGTACAGTAGTAAACTACACAAAACATCAGCTGTTGTAAATTGGATACTGTGTAAACTGAAAGGTTGCTGCACATTTCAATGATACAATCAAAACTCAATATTATGACCGGCGAAGCGGGCGGGTACAGCTAGTCAAGTTATAAAAATGACAGAAAAACTTGAGCAGCGTTACTGCATTAAATTTTGCCAAAAGCCTGGCGATTTGAAAGATTCAAGACCCAGAAAGCAAGATGTAATCATCGCAGTGGAAAGACACAACATCTCCAAGAACAAAAAAAGCACGGCAGGTTTGCAGCCAAATCAAGGTCACATTGACAGTCTTCTTTGACTCCAGTGGAGTAATGCATTATGATCGCGCACCACATGGCCAAACCATTACAAAATAATACTATCTTGATGTTCTTCGTCGCCTACATGATGCTGTGCGGCGCAGCACAAACAACCGAATCTGTGAGCTACAAAAACTTGGCAGCTCCATCATGACAATGCACCTGCCCACTGCACATCTAATTAAGAGTTTTCTCGCTAAAAACAACACTCCTCTGGTTTTTTAAGCTCCGCACTCCCCAAACATGGCTCTGTGCGACTTTTGTCTATTTCTTAAGCTGAAAATGCCCCTAAAAGGAACTTGATTTCCAGAAAAAAAAGACATTAAACAGAATACGATGGCCGAACTTAACAGCATTCCAAAAGATGCCCTCCAGAAATGTTTTGAACAGTGGCAGAAGCGCTGAGAGAAGTGCGTGCATCACCAAGGAGACTACTTTGTAGGGGATGAAAAGATTATAGCTCTAGTCCAATAAATGCACTTTTAATTAACAAAAGTCTGATACTATTTGAACAGCCTTCGTATACATATAGCTGTTTGTTACTGTGTTATCAATAATGAATCAACCAATATTGATAACATTCTTAATCAATATTGGTAACAATTATTTTTTATTGCATTTGACGAAATGTTTTTCTTAGTATAATATTGTATGCAATCCGATGAGTCTTGAACATATTGTGTGATGTAGTAGTTCTATCTATATATATATATATGAAAGGCAAAGCTTTGGCTGACTCACTCATCACTAATTCTCCAACTTCCCATGTAAGTAGAGAGCTGACATTTTGTACACTGTTTCTTTAGGTTTTAAATAGGACAACTAAAATATTTTCATCTTGATAAAGTACTCCTAAGGGGTAGAAACCACTCCTAAAAGATTGTTCCATAAGGATAACATTGGGTTTAAATTTAATATTGGGATAAATTATATGAGTATGGCCCATACAAGTAAGCTGATATTGTATTTTCATATACAATGCTCAGAATTCAGTTCAAGGCAGAAAAGACCATATTGTTCAATTTTTCCCCAATATTTTCACATGTAGTGTTGGCAATCTTAATAGGAATTAAATGAAAGAGAGGACTTTGTAGTCCTAACTTTATCCAATTAAAAAAATGTTCATTTCAATTGTACATAAGAGGGAAATATGTGTATTCAAAAACATACATGAAACTGTGTATAGGTAGATTACTCACTTAATGTAAGTTTCTCTCCATGAAAAACGCACAAAAACATGGGTTTCTATTTCAATGATTCGGTTTGTAATAATAATTCTATTGTTCAACACTTAGACATTCAACATAACAACATTCTAGTGAACCATTAACTCTTGTAAAAAAATGAATATTTTAATACTTTTTTATTGTTAAATACATGAAACTTAAAAATGCCATTCTAGATGATTTTATATAAAAATAAGAAAAAAAAAAAAAAATAATATCAACTTATTGTACACTTAAAATGGACCTTTTTAATCATACAGTGTTAATTATAACTCATGATAATAATAAACACAAACCGCACAGTTGAAATAGAAAAGCATGTTTTTGGCCCGCTGATAGTAAAATTGCATTGCTACTGAAGGGCTGTCGACCTTCCAGCAGTGGCCTGGCAGTTTGGAAAACAGCTACCTTAAGTACTAATCATAATTTATTGCTTTGCAATTGAATGAGGGATATTTAAAGAAAGGAACGTCCTTACGCAGGCAAAATAAGTACTGAAGAGTACTCCCTTACACTTACATCAGGACCAACGACTTGACTTCCGAACTACGGAAGCAGCAAGTGAGTAACAGTTCTTAGTATAAATCAGTTTAAATATTGTCATTATATTAATATTGGTTCAAAACTGCAAGTTTGTTTTGGTGCTATCCAGTTTTGTCAACTCGTGTGTAGAAAAGAACACATTTAAAAAAATATTCCATAAGTTTTTATTAAAAAGAGCTCTTTCGCCAGTTAAGGCATCATCAGTTTGAAATGTTTTAAGATTTTAAACTGATGATGCCGTACCTGGCGAACGAAAGCGATTTTTTGAATGAAAATTTGTGGAATATTAAAAAAAAAAGTGTTTCTTTTTTTAAACCTAATATATTCCATCAAGCATACAACATAAAACTCGTGTGTAACAACAATAAACAAATTTAAATTTGCTAGCTGACCTATTTTTACAAAATATATACAAATGTATTAGCATTCTTTATTTATGTTGTAGATAATTTAAGGGGAGAGCTGTTTGAAGAACTAAGAAACAGTTTACTGCAACAAGAAAATACCTCTTCAGATGCTGTAAAACTTATTGAGTGGATATTGTCTTTGAACTCTAATCTTTACTTACCTGTTATATGGAAGGTAGGCCTATATAGTTGCACTCAGTAAAATATAATAGTTTAACATTGCATAACTTACAAGTACTATGTTACAGTGTATGTGTATATTACAAGGACTTTCACTGAGCATGTCACTTACTCTGCACAACGTGCACTGGGTAGGCTGAGAGGTCTGTACCGTTTTAGAGATCTGCTACCAGAATCCGCTAAGTTTCACATCATGCAGTCACTGATTTTGTCAGTATTTTACTACTGCTACCCTGCATACGGTAACAGCATCTCGTGTGGAGATATAGAGCGAATTCCAAAGCTTCAAAACTCTGCAGTCCGTTTCATTTTCAATTTGAGACGTTTTGATCACGTTTCTCCTTTTCGGGAGGCTGTTGGTTTACTGCCAATGGAGACCGTATGCAGGATTCTAACTTGCTGCATGACTCACAAGGTACTGTCACACAGTGAGCCACAGTACTTACGCGAAAGGCTGTTGTACCGGGAAGAGGTCTCGCAGCGTAGTACACGCCATGCAAATTTACTCCATTTCCCTAAGGTCCGTTTAGAAGTTGGGAGACGGAGTTTTACTTATTTCGGCCCTAAGTTGTACAGTGGCCTCCCCCCAGCCATCAAATCATGTACTATACGCTCTTTTAAGAGTAAAATTAAAGAGCTTTTCGTAGCCCAATAGTATATTGTAATTTTAAGTCTTTGTGTTTCTTTGTAAAACTATATATATATATATTATACCTTAATCTTACTTGCACTGTTCTTAGTTTTTAATATTTATTTCTTAGTATTAAGGCCATTGACTTGAGTTGTTCTGTAAAACAGTTATGTACTGAGAAACGCTTGTAAATAAAGGCATTTTTATTTATTTTATTTATTTATGTAGACTCACCCAGAACCCAAGAACATGCAAGCGACCAGTTCAGCTTGCCAAACTAACAAACTAGCCTGATTGGGGGTTTTCCCACTTAGCTCTCAAGGGCAGCATTTACGTTATGATTCACTTGAAAACGTAGTAAAATATGAAGACTCAATAGAAAACTCTGAAGAACTAACTTGTGAAAAATATGCAATCCGTATAGAGTTAAATAAGAAAAATATCTTTCTTATATGTGTAATTCTAATACTTAATCCCTGAATC